>DF819261.1:0-151022 GCA_000836175.1 Taphrina flavorubra JCM 22207 | reverse complement strand
AGTCACACGAATGCACACGAATTCACACAAATTTACACGACCTGAAGCTCGCTCAATTTCGCATAGATGTACACAAACTCACACGAATCGCACGACGTGAAGCTCGCTTAAGTTTACACAAATCTACACGATATAAGACTAGCTTGAATGTACATGACTTTGTGCAACCTTGACTTACTATGTACCGGTGACGACAAGATCTTTTCATTGTAAATACAGGCTATATTGTCACACGCAGATACATACCGGGATTAAACCGGGATCCCGGTACGGTACGGTTCAAAATACCGTGTCGGGATCCCGGTACGGTATTTTGAACCGTACCGGGATCCCGGCCCGGTCAACCGTACCGGGAAAAAATCCCGGACCGGGACCCGGTCGGTTGGCCATGTCTAAATACAACTAGTGCAATTTGCCGTACCGGGACCCCAACATGGTGCTTCAAACCGTACTGTACCGGGATCACGGTATAATCCCGGTCTGTATCTGCAAACTCACCTGCGTACAGTATAGCCTGTATTTACAACGAAAAGATCTTGTCGTCACCGGTACATAGTAAGTCAAGGTTGCACAAAGTCATGTACATTCAAGCTAGTCTTATATCGTGTAGATTTGTGTAAACTTAAGCGAGCTTCACGTCGTGCGATTCGTGTGAGTTTGTGTACATCTATGCGAAATTGAGCGAGCTTCAGGTCGTGTAAATTTGTGTGAATTCGTGTGCATTCGTGTGACTTCGTGTGCATTCGAGCCAGCTTCACGTCGTGCAAATTCGTCTGGTTTCGTGCGAACTCGTGTCAATCTGTGCGAATTTGAGCGAGCTTCTCGTTGTGCAGATGCGTGTGGTTTTGTGCAAATCCGTGTAAACCCGGGCTAACTCAACGTCGTGCAGATCCGTACGAATTCGTGTGAATTCGTGTGCATTTGTGCGAATTCGAGCGAGCTTCACACCGTGCGAATTTGTGTGGTTTCGTGTAAATTTGTGTGAATCCGTGTGAAGTCGAGCCAGCTACACGTCGTGCAAATTCGTGTGGTTTTGTGTGAATCCGTGTGAAGTCGAGCCAGCTACATGTCGTGCGAATTCGTGTGAATCCGTGTGAATCCGTGTGAAGTCGAATTAGCTACACGTCATGTAGATTCGTGTGGTTTTGTGTAAATCCGTGTGAATTCGAGCCAGCTTTACCAAGCTATAGAGAGTCAAATTTAGGTGACTAGTGACGCGTTTTGTGGACTGATCAGCACAATATGTCACCTAAACACGCTTCGGATCTATGATACAACGTAATTGTGCACGTGTTTCTCTAACCGGGATCCCGGATCCCGGTTGGTTGGCCATGTCTAGTCATAGCTAGTCTTTTAAATATGTTTGCAAGGGCAATTAGACTAGGACGAGCGAAAGTCTGAGTCTTAGTACTGTAATTATATACTATTAGACTCTACAAAGATCTATAATTAAACATAATGCCCAAGTCTACAACTAGTAGCTAGTGTGACTAGAGATGGCAATTGGTTTGTACTATAGAACCGGGACCCGGACTTTGGAAATGTACCAGCACTTAGAAGGACTTAGAGCAGATACTATTGGGATTCTTGGCAACAACCTCAACAGATACTGTACTTTGCAATATACAGATCTAGCATAGACCCGGTAGTTAGCGCTGTATATACAAATACAATACGACATACCGTACAGCTTTGAGATTGGCTTAACTTTACACAGATTTTCACGAAACTACATGCTAGCTTGACTTTGCACTATAAAACTAGACAAATTTGCACGACGTGAAGCTAGTATAAATGCACATAAATTTACACAGAACCACACAAATTGCACGACGTGAAGCTAGCTTAAATTTACACAATCTACACAACCTGAGCCTATTTTAAATGTACATGACTTTGCACAATCTTTACTTACTATGTACTAATGACAACAAGATCTTTTCATTGTGAATATAGGCTATATTGTCACCTAGTGAATCTGCAGATACAGACCGGGATTATCCCGTGTTTCCGGTACGGCACGGTTTAAAACACTGTATGAAGATTCCTGTTTAGCAAATTGTACCGGAGGAAGATCCCAGACCCGGACCCGGTTAGTTGCCTGTGTCTAGTATAATCTAGACATCAGCACAATACATGATCTAGAATTATATCCTAGATACATCTAGTAGGACTAAGACTTTGTCCTAGTTGTTTAGCTATGTTTATTTGCAAAAGGTAGTTCTTGAATTTTTTTGTGCATTCTTGAGCTTAGAGCTTTGACCTACACAATTGCATAAAACATATAGGGCATTTTACGGTATTGTGTAGAATGTAATATAAATTTGTACAAGCCTCACCTTCCTCTTTCTAACTATAGTAAGGTCAATAATACAAGCTTTTTGACATGTTACTTCTTGTAACTAGATTTGATATCCTACACTATTTTATTGAATCTTATATATTTAATATTTGTTCATAGATTTATACTTGTAGTAATCTTCTAGGACTTTTGATTAACACGGGAAAAATAGAGTGTATAAGGTATCAGGTATCCATTCATATGGCTCTAGCTAAAGCCTGATATTCTGCATTTTAGATAGTATATAGATCTTGCTAGAAAGAAACATTTCAACTCTTCTGAAACATTTAGTAATCTCTAATTTTAGCAATAACTTGTCTTGCTGTGTAAAGCAATATTCACAGATACATTTGTTCAAACAGCATTAATAATCTAACTTTGACCATAAATCTTATAAACTGATTGCATGTTAAGTACCTTGTGTAATGACCAATTTCAGCATTACCGAAGTCTTCCAAAGAAAAGTTCTATGCTAGCAAGTCATTCACTGCTATTTGTATTTCATATACTGGCTTTACAGGTAGCCATCGGAACGTAGGTCGTGAGTAGAAGCCTAGCACAAGAATTTGTCCCTATCTGATATCTCTAAAATTGGAACTGTGTCAAGCAGAATATATCTTTCAGACAATTTCATGGGCATGATCGTTCAAACAGCATTGACTTTGAGAGAGGTCAAATCCAGTATATATAATTAATGACCAGCACATTGCATATCTCATTAGTCCTCTAACTTTTGCAAGAACGTTCATATGTGAGTCTCTAGCCGTTCTCATTATTGTATCATTTAATTTTGTATTTGGAACAGGTTGTTTGTAGCACAAGACTAACTATCGCTCCCGTGTCGACGCGAAGAAGAGGAAGACTCAGTTCAGCGAACAGACCTCGCATGAGACCCGAATGTGTTGTTACACTGATGATCCGCTCGTTGCTAAGATTTTGTGCAGCGTGTGGTCGAACTCCCATACTCGACAGGCACTCGGTTCGCATGATATGCTGCAGAACATTCCTTGCACGTTCGCGCGTATGCTCGTCGTCTTCTCGTATATCTGGTCTCCAACGTGTGTCTTCTTCAGTCGGCCTAAGCTGATAATTGACATTCGGAAATCGATGTAAGATGGTAGAAAGTGTTGAGCGACGGTCGCACGTATGTACCCCCACTGTTTCTCGCAGATCCTCGAGCACGTTTATGGTTGAATTGAGCTGGTCGAATTCGAAAGTGATGGTAGCTGTTCTTAAAGCTCTGGAAAGTGGTGACGAATACTTGACTGCAGGACTAGGTAGGCTCATCTGTGAAGACCACAGTTGTTGCACAAGCCTAGCCTGCTGCTCACCCGTTGTCGTTAGATTTGCGTCAGGGCCCCAAGTAAGCATTCCATCCCCATTGAGCTTTGACCATTTGTCGTTCCAATTTTGAGTTCCATATTTCTCCTCGGCGATATTGTGCACACCTTCTCCATGTCTTCCGATGATGACGACTCTGTAGATCTCATCGTTGACATTGCGATTCCATTGTGATATGTTTGCCAGTATGGATGACCAAGAATATTGAGGACGTAAGCCAAAATTGGGCTTTTTGTAAGGACTTCTGTCGAAGAACACCTCTGTTTTTGCCGCAGAAATCTCCAGTTCAGCATGCCTGCTGTCAGACCTGAAAAGTGTATCCCATAAAAGTACCCTAACCAGAACAAACCATAAGAGGAGCATAATGAAACAGTCTCTGGAAAAGCCAATTTACTGCAAGCCTATGTTAGACGACCATATATACTATGCGGCTTCGCCTTGTATGTTCATAGGATGCAAGATCTTGTGTTTTATTGCATTCAATCCTATGCACACGGTCTACACGACATCTTCTCAGCTATGGCCAATAATTCGTGTTTCAGGCGTACCCAAGGCTTGTGCTTGCGGAAAGTTTTAGCTTCAGGCAATGGATATAGCGAGTCATGCTATGTGCAGCACGGTTTGCGAAATACAATCAAGATATAATGTTTTCAATAGCTGCATAGAAAGTTAGGAGACGCGAGCATTCGTAGCACAAAAGAACGTGATGAAATCGATGATGGGCTTCGTTCGCAAAGTGCTTGTACTTGTACGTATTTTAATGTACGGTTCCGGTATATGGGTAAATACACAGTTATCATGCATGTCGGGAAAACAATGGCAAAATCTTGGGCATGGCTACATATTCGCGCAACTGGATCATATTTTGGCGCATGCATGTAAAAAGGGCAAATCTGTTATCCCTGCTTGCAAGTCATGTACCCAGACGTGATGAAAACAAGCTCTTTTTCAGAAGTCTATGCATCATCAGCTGCCTGTGCTGCGTCCATTGCGGCTTCAGTCTGTAAAAAGTTGATCCACAAATCGGACATAGATTCTTTGTTCGGTCCCATGAAATCTGCAGCTTGTAATTGTACAGTGCCACTTGTGCGTCGGGATATACTTCCTCGACTAATGCCCGGACTACACGATTAATTCTCGCTTGAGTTGAGCCACGTTCAACATACCTGGCAGGGGGAGAGCGGCCAAGAGAAGGACTCATTGGAGTCAACAAATGTGAAGAACTACCAGGCCTTATCAGCCCTGCTTGCTCTTTCTGTGTATCATCCCACGCCAAAACACTAGCCAAGATCTTCAAAACCTCAAATCTTTTGGAGTCTTGACGTGGAAGCTGGAAGAAGGACAAAAGTAAATTGTTTAAGAGTTGTCGATCGACGGAATCCGTGGAGGACCCTCTTTTTAAGAGTCGTAAGGCCTTCGTCAGGTGCTCGTTGAGAATTACAGCTGGTCAATCAGTATAAGCTCTGCAAAATATAGGCACTTGCTAACCTTCGTGACGTAGTTTCCCTATCAGCAGGTTCTTCTCTTTAGCTTCGCGCTCGTAGGGACGGACTTTTTCCAGCTCAGCTTGCAAATCAAGATTTTGACTTCTCAGCATTCCTGCACGCTCTTGTGCTGATTTCATTTCCTTTTGAAGCTCGTCAATGGTGTCTTGCATCTTCCCATTAACTGTCTTGAGCTCGTCTTGATGCGACTCCTGCAATTCATAAATCTTTTGCTTGAGCTTTGTGTTGGCTTGGTTGTCCTGTTCTACTATGCTCAGTAGATTGTGATAAGCAGTATTTTGTGCTGAAAGTTGTTCTTCTAGATCATGGACACGATCGCGTAATGTATCTCGAGCTGTTTTCTCCTCCATGGCACGGTTCTCTCGTTCGGCTGTGGTCATCATATCGCGTTCTGTCGCCGCTACCAAATCTTGCTTTTGGACAGATAAGTTCTCTTCCAAGCTTGTGATAAGTTTTGAAAGTTCCCGCACTTTTTCTTCCGAATTGAGACGGCTACGGTCAGTATTCGACAGCTGCTCGGTGATGGTGACAACTTGCTGCTGGACATGTAGAACGGTTTCATTGAGGACTGAATTTTGAGCTTCCAGCTCTTCAATCAATATGCGATTTTGTGCTATTTCTTCGGCATCTTGTTTGAGACGAGCTCCCAATGTAGTCTTCATTTGTGTAACCTTGCTGAACAGATTTCGATATTGGCCTTCAACCTGTGCTTTCTCTTCAGTCAATTGAGCAATTGTGGCTATCTTATCTGTGATAGTGTTTCGAAGACCATCACACTCACGTGTCAGGTCATGTATGGTCGGGCTTGCACGGCCTACAGTATCGACATCTGGTTGTGAGAGATGACCATTGAGAGACGTTTCCTTACTTGGCACATCCATAGAGGTCAAATCGGCGTCTCCTTGGTCAGGATCATACACATTTGTAGTATTTGTGATCTCCGCTTCTTGAGCATTCTGACCACGCTCTAATGTTATGTCACCAAGTTCTGCGACTTCGCTGAGCCCAAGCGCAGGAATGATTAGTTCATCCAATAGACTCTGCTCTGTGCGATCCACTTGTTGCGTATTGTCTTTCTCAATTGCTGGAGAATGCGATCGTGAGTTCACGTCTGCAGCGGACTTTATCACTTCGTTAACATCTTCTATTGATATAGTGACACGTTCGTGTCCGTTGGCACTATTCGTCAACGTCGAGGAATATTCTCCTTGTCCTCCTGCTTTCGCTTCCGTACTGATGCTGCGGCTGCTGGCGTTCTCGATAGCTTCTTGCGTACGATCCGCGTCATTGGCGGTGGCTGTCTCTACGCTCGTAACCTGTGCGCTAGTCGTCGCATCTGTCGTCGCATCTTGCCGTTTCTTCCCCTTGCCTTTCTTGCCCATGTGTCACACAGTTTTCAGGAGAAGCCCATCGGCTCAGCAGAAGGTGCCCATATATTCGACGTGGAACAAAAGAAGCACGTTACTATAATGGATGTAGCAGCAATGGTTGAGACACAAGCTCGCCTCGTACTGAACCGAATTTAAACAACGTTCTGCAATGCTTGCTGGAATAAGACTAGTCACACATCATAATTAGTCATAGGCATAAATTATGATATCCGTCAGCTACGGACACTTAGCACTAACGTGTGTATCAGCAACATTGACACGAGCCAGAGCCTATGCATCCCCACAACTCCTTGGAGCCCCTCCAGAATTTCGACCTAGTTCGTTACGTGCTTCCAAGTTTGCGATACGTACATGCATATGAGGTGTACGACCACGGTATGCTACATGCATGCTTGCTACATACGTATAGCTATAGCTATAGACGAGTGGTCTCATCTTGGCACTGAAACGTCGGCTCAACATTGCTGATAGAGAAGTCCTTGATGGTCTCAAGTATATCATGCTTGAATAGCTGATGCTTGCAAATCAATGTCGTTGCGATCTTTCGTGGCCTCACCGACCAGCTCGAGTCCATCAATGCTTATAGTATGTATATGATCGTGCCTAATATAGAAAACATGCTTTTGTGGATTGCCCATTCCATACATACAGATTGGCTCAATCTATCCAGTGTCTCACAAGAAAAGATCTCTCATGATCGTCTACATCTTCTTTCATAGGCACAAATATGCATATCCTATATAGCTGCAGCTGCTGTCTAGTGATGCGGTGTTGCGGTTTGCGAAGAGCTCACAGAGCCAATGGCTTGCACAATTAACAATGGTGAAAGCTGCTCAGGCAGGTTAACGTTGATCATGAAGGCCATGATCGATAAAACAATCGAATCGGGTGGCGTGACTGACGGCCCGAACTCGCACCACCAGTCTGGCAGCCCTGGAGTTGGAACTGCGGAATTGGCTGGCGGCGTTCGTCAGGAAGATGTCCCGTCAGCCAAATCTGCTGTCACAGGGGTGTGCTCGATCGTGGCACCAGTGATGCATCGTATCCACAGATCGGTAGAACGGCCCCAATGTGTTTGCAAACTCATTCTATACAATTGGCAAGCCAATTCTCTGGAGATCTGCGAGGTTTCATCTGACCTACAGACCTTCGAGCAGTTGATCAACGATGGATGCGATCGAGGCGCGTATTTCAGCTGTTCAACGAATGGGCTCATTCTGAGCACTAAGTTATCCTTCCCGAGGTGCCAATAGCCATAAGCGGAACAATCACAGGGATCGAATAAGCAAGGCCACCTTCCGTATCGAACAGACCCGCGTTGCTTATCAGTTCGTGCAGTTCGGCCGCATTTATGGACGCCAGCCATTATGACGGTGCCCATGCAGCTCTACAGAATCGTGCATCGACCACAGAAAATCCGAGCTTGGGGAATGCTGGTACCGACATCGACGGGCTTGCGCAAGAGAAGCACAGAGAGACGCGAAGAAGGACGAAGACAGGATGTCTGACATGTCGAAAAAGGCGCATCAAGTGCGATGAGGTATGTACATTGAAGAGCAATCTCCACTTAACTCACATAAATCAGGGAAAACCCGAATGTTTGAGATGCTTGAAAAGTAAAAGGCCTTGTGAAGGCTATAATTCTAAGACTGTTTTTCGCAATGAGAATCAGCAACATTATCAGCAATCGATTCGTCCATCGCCTGCAAGTACAATCACCAGTACCACGAATCATCTCTTGACGCCTTCAAATGTACAATTCACGATTCCTCAATATCAAAGCATGGCACAGTCAGCTCCGGTGTCCTATAATCATCAAATTCACCCTCCTGCGCATCTGACAACAACTGAGCTGACTCATGAATCATTCTCTCATCCGAGCAATGGTCGAACGTCTCTTAATTTTGATAGCCGCAATTCAAGCGCTAGCAATGCGAGCGGCGTCTCGGCGAACTCAGAACAACGACGGATCTCTGTATTGAGCTTAATCTCCTCGGACACGAAGGACGAATACAATGGTTCAGAGCGAGCTTCATCGCTGTCTAATCACCCGCCTATAATGCTTCCCCAGATATCATCACGACCGCCACTGACAGAAGTCAGAGATACATTGTATGCCTCTTGCTCCATGGGCACGATCTCATGTCGACTCATGTACTGACGATTCCTTGCTGACGATTCTAGTTTTTACAACCATTACATATCATATCAAGCTCGTGCGCTGGCACGGTCGATTCCTATTGGCTTGTCCAACGATCAGTCTGATCGAGCACGTCCGATCCACGTTTGGACTTCACTAGTGCCGTCCATGATCAATAACGATCCACCTGGCCGACGACCATTATTCGATAGTGTCATAGCCTACACTGCGCACACCAAATTGGAGGAAGTACCATTCGATCCAGAAATTCGATCCTGTGGAGAAGAAGCGCGTTTAGCTGAAGTTGCTCTAAAAGCCTTTGTCGATATTGGACGAGGGACAGCAGACATGATCGCCAAGATAGACGCGATCTTCGATACAACGGACGATCTACGTACTATGCTAAGGTGGGCACTATTGCAGCACATCGTGTGTGGTTGTCTCTCGGACACGAACCCAAGGATTCGATGGATGAGCTATATAGCCAATAAAGTGCTCAATACTGCGGCATTTGTACCATATAACGAACCACAAAACTTCTATCTCTCAGCTATTCGGCACATGACAACCAACAATGCCCAAATGCCTACGCTTATTCTCGATCTGCAACACAATTATGAATTTCTCTCGACCCCTGGCATAGACATTGTTTATTTCGCCTTCATTGGTCATTTCGACGCCTTGAAAAACGTAGCACGCAAAATATTGTCCAGTTCCAGGTCGGATTATCTATTTCTCACCTACCAATTGCTCAACGGTGCTCGTTTGCGAGGCCAAACGGATATGGACGTGCTCACCGCGGACTTGTTACAAGCGGTTCGACAAAATGACACTAGATGAGCGTGCAGACGTTGCGAACTCCAGACTTGTGTAGTATGCTCTGGCACTGCACTTCAGATGTGTGGGTTTTCTCACGACTTGCTCTATCGGTTCTGTTCTAGTGATCAGAGTTTTGTGGCATACCAGAAGGCTTTCATGAATACGACTAATGTTAATGTACAGGTACTGGTAAATGGAGGAAGCTAAATGCAAAGATAAGCGATCGCAGGAGATAGCGACGGAATGTATTTGCAATAGTACTCTTCGTGTTTTCAGATCGCTCTAGAACAAATGTTTGTGCCTGTAAGCTAGCTTTATGAGGCATCAGCAATAGCTTGCAGTCTCAACTCTATGTCGTCTTCGGTCATCATTCTGAAATTTGGGCCGCCATCTTTGGCGTCCCCGCCGCAGATTCCAATCTCAATCTCGTTGGCCTTCAGATCTACACTAAGAACCGTTGAGAGCGTATTTATAGCGAGCTCAACCGTCTTTTGCCAAGTGTCGACAACATTGTCCTTTTTAAACTTCTTTTCTAGGTAGTTGGTAGCTTCTTGTTGCTTAACTCCTGAGGACGTGGCTTTGTAACCCACGTAATAACCCGCGGGATCACACTTGAAGAGTTGCGGGCCAAACTCGTCGTCCATTGAAATCAGAGTCATTGTGACACCTAGAGGGCGCATAGCGGCACGCTGCGTATATACTTGATTGATGTTGGCTATTCGCTTTGCAAGTGCGTCACATGGCATCTCGTAACCATAGGTATACCTAAATTCAGCAGCTTCAGAACGGGCTCGGGTTACTGCAGCCCGAGCATCCGCTATTTGACCTGTCATCACACAACCAATTGAGGGTGTAATCTTGAAGCATTGAGTGACCGAAGCAGCATCTAATAACTTGTCCGGGACCTTCTTTTGTGATATGACGACAGCGCAATCTTTGCCTCGTATGCCAACTGTTGTTATGCCAGCTGCAGTGATCGCTTTGAAGGCATATTCGACCTGATACAAGCGCCCATCAGGTGAGAAGATAGTGATCATACCTAGACATGTGAGAACTAGGTTCGATGAAGCGCGAGAGAATATACGATCATAATTAGACATAGCTCGATCGTTCTTGTTGAGCCCAAAGAGTTATGCGATGTGTCTCAAGTGATTGACCACTTCAAAATGTAAGATGTGATGAGCGGGTTACAAGATATCTTCGTCAAGTCGTAGACACTATAGCATGAAGCTGGTAGCTAACTCACAATCAGCTATCTAGATTGTGCATGGAACAATTATGAATATGCGTATGAGCAACGATCGTGGAGAGCTTTCGCTATCGTGTGAGACGCGTGGGCCAAGATTTGTTCACTCGTATAAAGTACGAGTCATTTCTAGCTCGTATGGAGTGTGGAGAAAGCAAAATTCCTGCCGGAGCAAGGTTCTGTCCGTACGCCCACACGTACACCAAACCTTGCCACCACCACCTGATACAAGCACTTGCATTTGTGTTGCTCGAGCTCTGGCATCGTGCACAGCACATAAAAAAAGGACGAGTGTCGTCCTTCTAGTTTAGAGGTCCAACAACTTCTTTGGTCATCTTCCGATGACTCTTACTGTCTGAATCACGGCGCTTCACTCTTCGCACTAATTGTTATACCTAAATGAAACTCCTTCATCGCGATATGCCGGCGCTAAAACAGATTTTCTGTATCGTGTTCTTATCTGTCTATTTCAGCAGTACATCAGCACAAGCGTCGAACAATGGGACACAAACTGATGCAGGCACTTTGACAAGTCCTGTCACAACCACTGGCTCGGCACTATCGGGTCAATTTGCTTTGACATCGAGTCCAGTTCCGAGCTCAGCCGTCGTGCCCACTGTTTCGACCACAGCCCGACAGTCGTCTTCGATTGTCCCGTCGTCGATGAGACCATCTCTTGTGGAGACCTCCGATACAATCTCGGCTCAGGCCAGTTCTACCAGAAGTGCAGGTATTTCTTCAGCACATACGCCCTTAGCCACAAACTTTGCAGTCTCGAGTGGAAGCTCGACTCTTATCGATATCTCACTTCTGACGACTTATGTCCTTGTTGGCTCCTCTACATCGCCCACCGTATTATCTAAGACCGTGGTAAAGATCGGTACAATTACTGGTAGCTCAGTGGCTGAAGTCACTGCGGCACTCAACGCAGCTTCCCAGGAAAACACAGGCTCAGGCCTGAGCTCTCAGAATAAAAAAATAATCATCGGCGTCGTCGCCGGTGTAGCTGGTCTTGTTGTGTTAGCTGCGTTGTCTACACTGCTTTTCCGATTCGTCGGGAAGCGCTCAATGTCTGATGAATACACAAAGACTAGGAACGATCCATTCGTGGCCGATCCCTATGATCCGTATGGCGGCCATCATCATCAGCAGCTCAACTCCAAATCGCGCACGAAGATCGATGAAATTTCAAAGAATTTCTGAAACCCTGAAATGAATTCGTGCATTTTGATCGGATAATGGTTGCTAGTCATAAGTCAGGATTATGACAAGGTCGAGGAAGACCGGTTCCTGTCTAGACTCGTCATGTGATGTTGTATAGCGTGAATGCGATTAGCGTTAGGCGATCAGTGGAGAATTTTTAGATAAATACACGTAAAAAATATGCATATGGATCTGTCATATACTAGCAGGTGCAACTATTCGACAAGTGCAAAGTGTCCAATATGGCACAATATTCCAATTTGCCACTGGCAGACTTACTTGCGACTCGAGCTAGTGTGAGGGCTTGGGCAATGAGGGTAGGTCAACCAATTATGAATTCATACTGAAGCATATCGATGACAAGACAGAGGTCGACGCTGAGAACTCAGTGCATGCCTTGACATGGGGACCACACACTTCGCAAGATATAATACACGTCACATACTTGGCAAGCTCAATCGTCTGTCAATAGGAGATACCGTGTTGTTTTGTGGTTTTGGGATCGAATTAATGCCGAACTACAGAAACTCTTTAGTCGAAGAGACCGAATCCCATGTCGTCGTCAGACTCCTCCTTCTCCTCAGCCTTCTCCTCGACCTTCTCCTCAGTTGCGGCGGCGGCACCTAATTCAAGTCAATCACTGTCGTTGTGAAAACATCTCCACCAAATCGGTAGAATAAGAATCAATCTTACCTCCAGCAGCTGGTGCGGATCCTGATGCAGCTGGTGCGGCGGACGAGGCACCTCCGACATTCAACAAGAGATCCTTGACATCCTTTCCCTCGAGAGCCTTGGCAAACAAGGTTGCGTAGATTGGCTCGACCTCGACGTTGGCAGCCTTGAGCAAGGTCTGCAATTTGTCGCTGGTGATTTCGACTCCGTCGTCGGCGAGGACGAGGGCAGCATATGATACAGCGATTGACATGTCGGACATCTTGGTGGTGTTCCTTAACTCTTCTTTGACAAAGTTTAAGCACGAATGCGGTACAAGGACTTGGAGGAAAAGTTGTTGTCGTCAGCTACAAAGAAGTTTTGTAGCGGACCTGCATCCATCGAGGTACCACACTGCGGAAGCAGTCCAAGTTGAAGGTCTTTTTTCATCACGTGCTTAGAATGGTTCACGTGGAAATTTGTGCTGATCGTATATGTTATACGACGAGTTCGTCATTTCCGAAATCATGCTCGAAGCATGCCCATTTCGACGATTGATCCTTCGATTCATACATACACGAAGCTCGTAAGATACATGATTATTCATTCTTCTGGTACTACGCATCAACTTGCAGCAAGGATAGTTCTTGTACAAATGATCTCTTCTTCGTCATTAAACATGTGTATCCCCTCTTTCGCATAGACTGTATATCTTGATGCAAGTGCGAATCACACAACGACGCTGTCGACTAGAGATCGAGACAAAGCGAGATGATGCACGACCATGGCATACACCGGTCATTGCTAGCGAACAGCTTGGCGTCAGGATCAGAATAGTAGATAAGCAGCCATGAATGCGATGAGAGCAATCATGGCAGTTATTGGTACAGGGACGCCTTGATTGTGTACGGCAGACTTGGTGTTTCTGCCTGTAGAATTAGCGGCTGTAAGTTGTTGTTGAAGTTTCTCGATCTTGAGATTTGCCTCTTTGAGTTGCGATTCTGTCGAGCTGCTAGACGTTCGCTGCGTTGTGGAAGCAGTGTTTGACCTGTTAATATCATTGCTGGTAGTGATGCCGTTATTCTTTGGCGTATTTATGCTTGCCAATGCAGGAGCGACCTTGAAAAGGTCTGAACGCTCTGCCACGGCAGGCTGCGATGGTGTGTTGAAATGATTCGTGTCAGAAGAGCCAGCTTCCGCACCGTGATAGGTCGGATTTGGAGATTCCTGACTTGTCAGTCTCGTTCGTTTGCAAAACGACATTCTTGTGAGTCACTCACCTCTCTGTGTATCTCGTGAGATATGCCTCGAGATGCTGATCCTCCATCGGCAGCTAGGAAGACGCAACGAATCTTCTTCTCGTGAATATCCTCCCGGTTCTTGGACTCGATTGCGCTCCACAAAACTGAAATGCTCGAGGATTCGTTTTCAGCACTTATGATGGTACTTTGTACCAAGAACTTGTCACGGCATCTGAAATCTGCAGGCGGGTCTTCCTTCATTGCCTGGAGGAGGACCTGAACCTCAACCTCTTGGCCCGGTTCGATCCGCCCAGAGTTCGGCCGGACACAGTACTGTTTCGGCGCAGTTGTTTTGATCTTGAAAGCTACAGGCCTGTTATTTGGGTTTCGGACTATTAGAGATTCCTTGACGAGACTCGCTATTGTGAATGAGAAATGTATCAATATTGTGACCGTATTGTACTTACTCAGGGGTCTTTGGAAGCCCAGCTGATTGACACATTCGACAGACATTGTTATTCTGACTATGCACGATCCGATCCTGTAGTTATTTTATACCACTTCGCCTACGTTCTTGTTGAGCTCTAGTGGCCGGGCAAGCATGACGACGGGCGTCTGGACTCACGCACCAAAGACCACCAAAGGATTCGAGGTTCGCAGTTCAGGGTTTCTCCACAGCGTGTTTTGTCGAACGCATCGGTCGCGCGTGTAAGCAGGCTCCACTAAATTTCCGATTTTGTGCTTGATGCATGTCTACAACCTTGGATTGCCAATGTCTTGAATACACAGCAATGCGTGCTAGCAATGGTTGTACCGGTCAAGCACAACCCGTCTGAGCCGTCTCGATTTTTTCACCTCCCGGCTATCGTAATGACGGACAGTCAGTATCAAGCAAATAGTTTCGTCTGTGATGAGTGTGGCGTCGCACTACGCAACTCTGCAGCCGTGCAGCTTCACGCCGAGAAGACGGAACATCAGTCCTTCAGTGAGAGTGTCGAAGTAATACAACCACTAACAGAGGAGGAAAAGAAGATCAAGCTACAAGAACTGAGGGAGAAATTGGCCGCGAAACGCAAGATTGAAGCCGACAAGGAGTTGGAAAATGTCAAGAAGAATGCCTCGATCGAGCGGAAGAAGACACAGGAATCGGCAGAACTCATCGAGGACTTGCAACGGAAAGAGCAACTCAAAGTGATTGCGGCCAAGAAGAGAGAGAAGGAGGAAGACCAAAAGGCCCGCTTGAGTACGCCGCGTTACAATCTGATATGGGCAAAGACGGACTAATGAGACATGTAGGAGTCAAGGCCCAACTAGAGCAGGACAAAAAGGAACGCGCGGAGCGCGCTGCACAGGAGAAAGCAGCCAGAGCAGGTCTTCCTCCGCCAACAAGTTCTACTGCTTCTGAAACCACCGCCGCTGCTGCTGTCGTACCTGCCGCCAAAAAGACCGTCGATCATGCCTCCAGTCGTTTGCAGATTCGTCATGGCAACGGCAAACCCATCACGCGGACGTGGCCCAAGGACACTACGGTCTTGCAGGTGGCCCAAGATGTATACCCCGAAACTGGCGTCGAGCCCCAAGATGTATGCATTCCTCTCCTCTTCAATCTTATTGTGGCCTAGCTAATGTAAACAGGCCGTCTTCAAGACATTTGGCCTCGTTGTCAAGCAATCAGATTTGCACAAGACACTCGCCGAGCTGAAACTCGTGCCTTCCGCGTCGCTACAACTGTCCTGAGCACACGAAGCCAGGTCATGATTTTGTGGAGGTGATAGCTTCAATGTGTTTTGATGAAAAGCTGTAACAGCTATGCATATACAAGGTAGACTATGTAAAAATATGAAGAATACAGCCACGGTGACTTTTTGTCAGTGCTCGGAGAATAATATACGTGAATGAAAGAAAAAGGTCATTACCAGTTGGACATGAAACTGAATTTGGTTGATTTCGACTCAGACTCGACTGACGAGGCCACCGAAGGCTCCCGTCTCATGACTGTCGGCAGTTTTGGTTCTATGATGAGGGATCGTCTCCACAAGTTTCCGGAGAGGTCGGTGGCGGATTTCCGCATTCGAAGACACGAAGACATGATCCAAGCACTCAGCTCCGGTACTTCTTGGAAGCGGTATGGCGTCTGGAATTGCTGAAGCTCCGACACGATCCGTGCAGTCTTGATATGCTTGTCAAAGTTGATCAGTGATCGCTCACTCTCCTTGCTCGGTCTGTGGCTCGGGTTGCCCTCGTCGACAAAGGTCAGATCGGTACGATAGAGCCCAAGGTATGGAAGGCACGGTACTTGGGCTTGTTTGATTCTTGCTCTGTAGACTGCATAATTTCGTTGGTGGTCAGTGATAGATCGTAAATGCTCGAGTTGAGTTTTTTGTTGTCGTGGGATGCCGTCCCATGTTCGCTTGAGGCGGGCGATTGTGCTTGAGTTGAGCGCACACATGATAGCTATCAGAGTGTTGTAGTTGTTCAACGAGGCACATTTGTCACCTATTTTGATCCATTGCTTGAGAACTGCCGTTCTCTTCTTTTGTTCAGTTTCCCAAAGGATCGAATCAGCCACCCAGCCTGCAAGATCGGTGCTAGCACTGGACATAGCTTTCATGTTGACAGCACGGCTACTACCAGGCTTTTTCGAAAATTCTTGACCGACAAGTTCGACCGGGGTGATGGCACAAAAGAGCTTCGAGTCGAGCAAGGTCAGCTGACGTGCCATCTCAAGATCATCAAAATCTACCACGGAGCAGCTGTGGTCATTGCCAAAGTCCGATCCCTGGGAGTTTGCAAAATCGTGCAGACTCGCTAATTGTGCCTTTGTGATTATTGGGCTTGGGAGTGGCTCTGACGAAACAGCCTGGTGTGCCAGGTTCGTTGGATTGCGGCTGACACCAGACCCAGATGCCTTGCAATTAGCAACAAGTTCAGACAACCGCGCTCCGGCCTGTGGCAACGAATTTAGCAATTGACCTTGTGCGAACTTGCTGATGACCGCGAGCGCAGGCACGTCCTCATCAGATCGCCAGTGAACCTCCAGCCAATTCTTGAGCACGTTGTAGATACGAAGTCTGATAGGTTTTCCCTGTTTGGCATTCCAATCAGCGTCGTCCTTTCGACATTGCAGCGACCAATCGAAGCGAGCTACAAGGAGATTTGCAAACTCCGATGGCTGAGCAAAAGAGCGAAAAGTCAGAAGGAAGGATGAATAAAAGTTCGGTTCAGCCATGCGGTCCGGAGGTGTGAGTCGGGCGACAAGAGCAATCAGTGTGCCTCCTGTGACCTGTCCATCCATATTGAATGACAATTCCTCTTCTTCCTCGAGGTATTTGCTCGGTGCCACGTTGAGGTTTCGCTCAAGGTCAGAAGCAACCGTATCGACCTTGTCCACCGGTAGTTGTTGTTCTGGTCGGGGTTCTGCTGGAGAAATCTTTTTGTATGGTATGTCAAGCGATTCTACCTGATTCTGTACATCACGCGACGAACGTTGTTCAATCAGTGAAGCCAGACTGGACGAGGTTTCGTCTCTTGGCAAGGTTCCTGTGACACACTCAAAATCTGGCTCGTTGCTCTCCAAGGTGAAATCGCCGACCGTTTCGATCAGATACCGGGCACGCGACGTACACTGCCCGGCACCTCGGACAATGCCCGTGGCAGCCGTGATTAGCGGTCGCGTGTCGGAGATTACACCATGTTGTGTTTCTACTACTTCGCGAGCCCTGGTGACAAGGTTGGTTATTTCCGTGTACAATTGATCACGCACTTTCGAAAGTGTCTGGTCGGAATGACAGTTACAAATGGCCTCCAGAGTAGCAAGAAGCGCGCGGGCTGCATTGACACATTGACGAGTTGCCAGTAATATATGGTTCGCAGTCTGTGTCTGCGACTGAAGGTGTAGTCGTCCAATGAAAGCCGCAAGTTGTGACAATAATCCTTCGTGTGTAGCTTCAAGCTGTCTCATGGCAGATGTAAAACCGGCTTCTACTTCTTGACTTGTAGCTCCAAGCAAGACTTGTTGGCCATCGTTATCTTGCTCTTCATCTTCCTCTGCAATGGTAGGAGTAGAAAAGTCGTAAGACACTGGAGGTGTCGGTGTCACTTCTACGGAGTGTAGCTTCGCTGTCTCTTCGAGGTAGAGACCCGATAGAGGCCCGATGGTGTGTGTAAAACGTCCGGCACGGACCAATAAACGACCGGCACGCAAGTTGAGGTCTGGACCAGCGTTTGCGAGGTTGGACGCTTCGTGCCTCGTCAAATTGACGAGACCTGAGAGTTCTGACAAGAGTGCCTTTCTGTCGCGTCTGACGGCGTCAGATTGTCTGACAAGCGGACTCTCCCGGGTAAGACAATCCGTGTTGATTAGCAATTCTCGGACACAAGAGACGACTGCAGCAACCAGGCTTGCGTACTCTGTGGCTTTCTCCAGATGAATCGCCTCCTGTAGGTTGTGTCGTGCTTGGTACAGAGGAACGAGTATCTCGAGGACATATGGCTCGCAGTAATTCGAGGGAAACCAGCCACGTTGACCGCTAAGGAGAGTACCATCTGCCCACCCACTGGAATGAATGCTGTGAATATAAATGATAGTGTTGACCTTGAGCGGCAGACAAGAAGCGCTTTCGCTCGCGTTCGCGGAGATGTTGGGCGTGTATGGGTGGCATGCTCTCAGGTAGATTGTACTAGGGGAGTCGAGGCACAGCGATATCGAGGACGCCAGCGATCCAGAACCAACCGAGGAGCGACTACAGTGGTGTGAGTCATGGATTTCCTACATAATTGAGCCTTGAGAGACTCTTGCGACACTCACGGACTGGCTGGTGGAGTCAGCATGGCTCAGGCGAACCCTCTTGTCTCCTTTACTTGCGCGTCTTCACGCGACGAAAGTAGTAGAAGGACCAAGAGTCGCTTATGCCGCTCGACGAGACCTAGAAAACCGGGTGATGGCTTTCGTCCATCGACCCCAAGTCATACCAGAGACCCAAGGACGATCGTTCAAGCAAAAGCATACAGGAGTCGAGAGGAGATTGAGGACAAGGCGTTCGAGAACTTTGTTGTCGAGGACCGAAGCAAGGAGTTGTGGAACGTTTGGGCAGGTGAACGCGGGTTGCGGGCTTCCCGAGGCGATCTGCTCCACCGGCCAGAACCCTGGGAGAACTTTCAAAGGTTGCGCTCCACTTTGGCTTCCAGTTCTCCCCCAAGGCTTCCAAGGCTTCCTGGGCTTCTTCCAGGTTCCAAGGTTGCTGCTTCCGGGTTTTCTCCCTCTTTCTCTTGCTTCTTCATTTCCAGCCGCCAATTGTCATCGTCTGATGTGCCGCTTGTGCACTGCCGTACGCGAGCTACTAGCTATAGGTCTGTCGCACATATAGGTGCCAACTTGGCCCGTTTGCTGTCGCGACGGCGATCTTGGTCTTGAGACGGTGACGCTCAGTCAGACGATTGCAAAATGTCACTGGATGATCAGAGCCAGAAGCGCAAGGAGCGCCTCGCCCTGCTAAAGTCGACAAAGCGCAAACGGGAGGAGAGTCTCACTGAAGAGCTCGCCAAGGAGAAGGAAGATGTGGAGAGCAAGATGAAGTTTCGCAACTATGACCCGGAGACGAATGCTCCCAAGCTGGGTTTTGTGGACATGCCTATACCAGCCGAGCAGGAGACGGTGGAGAAGCGCGTCAAGGACTTGGTGGAGAGGACTCGAGCGGAGGACATCACGTCGGCCGAGGCGTCCGAACCACTCGATCTCTTCACTCTTCAGACCAAAAAACCGAATTGGGACTTGAAGCGCGACCTGAATCGAAGACTCGAGAGACTCAAGGGCAAGCAGGACGCCGTTGTGGCCAGATTGGTGCGCGAGAGAATTCTTGCCAGCAAACAAGGCAATGGCGATTATGGCACGGAGACAGGCCCCAACCTGGCCCTGCAGGTCGAGCAGCGTGAGCGACAAATGTTGCAGGCCACTGAGAGTGAGGCATGAAACGCGAACCTTTGTCTTCACATGAAAACACGACTACATTTAATCAATCATTGAGCGACTGGCGCTGTTTTCAGGAGTATTTGACATTATATTTTCTATTCACCCTAGGAGGGCATGCAGGAGCATATACAAGTAGTTTCGCCCGTGGCTATGATACAAAGATTACAGGGTTCTTGCATTCAGGTTCGTGTGACGTTTGCCTTTCGTGTCTTCCTCGAGACTCAGACGAATGCAATCTCGGCCTCTGTTTCCGCAGAGACGTCTGGACTTCCGATCGAGGCACTGCTCATTGGTCGTCGTGCAGTCGACTCCATCAATCGTGCCTTGCCCATGCTCGCGACTCTCTCATTCAATGTCGGCCGACGGGCGATAGAGGCCTGCCTTGGTGTCATGGCCCAGTCCGGAGATAGGGGTGCTGCCAAGAGCACTGCATCGGATTCTGGTCGGTAATTGCGATTGTCGCTCGAGCCATCTGCCTCGCTCTCATCGCTGATTCCTTCCTGGGATTCCCGCTGCTCTTGGCTCTCCCCACCCAGCGACTCGTCAAAGCTAAACTCGTCACTGAGGTTCGAGTCCGTTGTGGCATAAGATCCGAAGCTACCATAACTGTCTTGCGAATTCATGACCCGCCATGGTTGCGGCTGGGAGCTGTCATTGCGTGAGATTTGTGACAGTTGGTGCCTCGAGTGCGGACCGGAAGAGAGGGATTCGCCTTGACTGCCATAGCGCTGTATGTGATCATTTTCAGAGGATGTATATGTTCCGATTGTCTGCGCACTAGGCTGTGCAACAATCGGACCCGGCACGCCGGCTCGATCGATGGGAGGGGCGACGTCTGTGTGGGTCTGACCATCGCCAACCAGTCTGACACTGAATAACTCATCTGTAGACACAGTGTCCATAGTATTCGTAGAGTCCCGATTGTCATTGTCCTTGAATGATCGGCGCGCATTGTACACCTGCTTGATGCTATTGATGTTTCGGAATGCTGGTTGCACGTTACTAATCGAGCTATTTACCGACAGGACCTTGTTGTTCGCAGCTAGTCCAGAAGATGTCGAAGTCACGGTAGAGACGGTCCTCGATCGGCTCTCCTCCGAGCCATACGCACTCCGGACGGCCTCGAAGCCTGGTGACTCTGGCAGTGGTGGAAGTTCATGTGCCAGGGGCGCTAACGGAGGAGCCAACATCCCGCTTTGGTTGACCTCTACCGCATAACCACTCAGCCTTCCGGAGCTGTTCGATTTAAACATCTCGAAGGCTCCGAGCTGACGTGGTTCGTCGTAAGCAGTCTCCACTGCTGCTTGGGGCCACTCGTCCTTTTCACGTTCGACTGGTCGTGATATATTGGATGACGCAACGGATCTCAATGAGCGCGCCTTCCTCTTTCGCAAACAACAACACAAGAGTACAGCCAGACATGCTGCGAGTATGGGCAAAGCTATCCCCAAACCAATGGCAAATTTCTGCCGCGTGCTCAATCCAGATCCGGCCTTCTTCTCTGCTGCGGCAGTCGAGCTAGACGGTGTTGCACTGTTTGTCGTTGTTGAATCGGTAGTACTTGCGGGTGTAGTTGTAGACGGACTGCCAATAGTGATCCCAATGGTTTGAGTATCGGATTGCCCTCCATTGGAAGCAGTCACCGTGACAGTGCCGGTATTTGTTACCTGACGCTTACTCTTCGACGACAGAGGAACTTCTCCATACAATGTTTTGTTCGCCGCGTTGTAGTGCAACCAGGACGCTCCACTTATCGTGACGTTCAATGTGGCTGAACTAGGCACGACCGAGGAGTTGAATGTGTAAGAAAAGAAAGTGCCCGGCGTGGCGTTGAAAACAATAGGAAGCGCATTGGTGAAGACGTGTCCTGTACTGTTTGTACTTGTCGTCGAGGTTGTATTCGCCGCGTTCGTCTGGTTTAAAGTGACTCTGACGTTTGTAGTTGCAACGTCACTAAAGATGTCTGTAAAAGCCACGGCTACTGTGGTCATGTTGTTGTCCGTTGAGCTGGGAGTCCCAGTAAGTGTGTAAGACGTGGCATTGAAGGATAGCCAAGAGCCAGTTGCGTTGGCAGAGACTGAGGAAATATTGTTAGCTGCAATCGCTTTACCGTCCAGGATGAGCGAATTGATGGGGACTCGGAATTGAAAAGGAGTTCCGACCTTTGCACGCAGGTCGTAGGAATTCTGGTTGAATGACAATTGATGTGCTCCGATGACAATGCGAAATGTTGCACTTATGCCAGCGAAACCTGGATAATCAGTACCAACAAGCACAAACTCGAAGTACTGTGGAGGTGCTATGGCCGAGACAACGGGCGGGGCTGTGCCTGTGAATAGTACGGCTGAGGGGTCGAAAGATATCCATGATGGTAAGGGTGTAAAGTTGTCAGAAGTACCGTAATAAGCTGTAACATTGGCGCCCGTCTCTGCAAATGTGTCTCTCGAGAATGCGATGTGAAAGCCAACATTTGGGGTCAAGATGAGGGCTCCATTGCCGTCGGTCGAGCCTATCGATTGCAATTGAGATTCGAGAGGCTCGGAGACGTAGGGAGCAGTCCTCGAGGATACGATGAGGACGGCACTATCGGTGGCACTTCCAGTAGAATCGGTAGCGACTATTTGCATTGTGGGATTGCCTACGTCGGCGGCCCGGGGTGTGCCAGAGAGTGTCAGCGAAGTCGAATCGAACGACAGCCAGGCCGGAGCATTTGACAAGGAGTATCGCACATCAGATCTGAAGTTGGCAAAAGTGTTTCCTGCAAGTGTATAGCTGTAGTATTGCCCGATTCGTGCGACCGGAGGCACTTGTGAGTTGAATGGATAGGCAAGCGTGGGCACCGCGCATGTCTGGTGTATCAACAACAGAATAAAGAACGTGAGGTCCAACATGACTGTCCCGACCAATGCTAGTGGGAGAACGGCGCTACACGCCCGTTCAGGGTCAAGTCGATGGAAAAAGAATGTATGAGGACGAAAAGAACGAGTAGACAGAATCTATGTGTTTGTGCCAGCCTGAAGAAGTTGTTCAAGATACTATCGTATGATGAGCAGGCGAAGAGCAAGAATTCTCCGATTCTGTGTCTGCTGTCTCGTGTCTCGAGATGTTTGCGCAACCTTGCATTTGTGCCTCCTGTCTTCGGGTAACCCCTGGCATGACACAGAAGTTGCAGCTGCATATATAGATGGTGGAGCACTCACCGCTGTGTTCCGAGACAATACCTTGACATGCAGCTGCGGCTATACGCCTTCTAAGTAGCCTCCTAAATTTTGCTCAGCTATCAATCACCAACATGATAGATGTTGTTGGAACATATAAGTATATATATACACGACGCGACAAATATTAATGAAAACGTTCCTCCTCAAAACACATGCAGCCACATCGTGGAGCCGAATCGGCCTAAATTTCCGATCTCCGTGCACGTGAGCCTGACTGCATAGATATAGGAGGAGCTCTGTAAGCTACACACACCTTGAAAGTGGATACACCGGCATGCATGAGCGTTCAAGGACGCTCGGATCTCATTAGTGGTAGGTGTGTCTTTGCTCAACTGCTACTCGAAGGGCATTCAATATTGACAATATTGATAGTCACATTCACGCTGGCCGTATGCATGTTTACACCTCGTGTATGCATACATGCTCTATGCTGCTTGCCTTTCCATGCATATGCAACAGAAGCGTCCGGAGCTATCATTCAAAGCGCTTGCGTGACGTCTTGTGCTTGACAAAGCCCAGATGTAGGGCATTCGCCTTGCACAGCTGCTTTTGCGATCTAGTGAGCTACACTTGGATTTGCGTTCCTCTTCATCTGCGGTAGTCTTCTTGTCATGGACAATGGTTCTTTGGACAACTTGGCTATTCTTGAAATGCATGCAGATCAGCTACTGCAGCTGCAGTCTTTGTGCAAGAAAATGTCAGCAGTTGGATTACAGTGATGCTTGACACTGCTTATGCATTCAAGCTAGTATTAGCTATCGTAGCATATTCGAACAGCTAGTGCGCTGTATCTCGCTCGAGCGAAGTCGCTTCAAGTTAACCTTCAGGCAGTGGTGGTGTCCTCCAATTGCTTACACTCCTGTCAGTCATCATACCTGTACCGTACGTACCGTACGGTAATTCTGGCGAGCGTGGGGCGGTTTTCAGCCACTCACTGCATTTTGTGTCAAGACTGTAACTGCGTTTAAGCTTTTAGAGCTGGTCCATATTCAGCTCACTCTGCTGCGTACTCTTGCTACACGAGAGTCAAGTACTGTGCGCGGGCGCGTTTCTCAAGGACGACATGGTCAACCAGACGATGGCGAACTTGACGATAGAGGAAGACAAAACTGTCAGCGATTCTGATCAGGACGTTGTCGATGGTGACGAAACACAAGGTCTTGTGGAAGGTAATGGCGATGCCGCAAATCCGAGCAAGAAAAAGAAGAAAAAGAAGCCGAAGAAGAAGTCAAAACCGAAGCAGACTGAGCCACCAAGTGTAGGACTAAGTAAGCTCTTCGCAAATGCAATTTATCCTCAAGGCCAGGCTATGCCCTACAACGACAATCTCAAGCGCAGCACGGAGGAAGAGCAGCGTGCGCTCGAACGAGAGAAGACTCAGGAACAGAATTATAATGATTTGAGAAGAGCTGCGGAAGTTCATCGACAAGTGCGCGCATATGCGCGAAAGACAATCAAACCTGGCATGAGCATGACCAGCATTGCCGACCTGATAGAGAATGGTACAAGAGCACTGGTAGAGGAGAGTGGTATGCAGTCCGGCATAGGTTTCCCAACCGGTCTCAGTCTGGACCACTGCGCTGCACACTACACACCCAATCCGAACGACGACATCGTCCTGCAAGCCGAAAATGTCATGAAAGTTGATTTCGGTGTTCACGTAAATGGCAGAATTGTGGATAGTGCGTTTACAATGACCTTCGATCCTGTCTACGATGATTTACTAGAGGC
Source organism: Taphrina flavorubra JCM 22207 (assembly GCA_000836175.1). Lineage (NCBI taxonomy): Eukaryota > Fungi > Ascomycota > Taphrinomycetes > Taphrinales > Taphrinaceae > Taphrina > Taphrina flavorubra. Next base: position 126,224 of record DF819261.1, on the reverse strand, counting down.
CGTCAGGGCGGCGACAGAGACTGGTGTCAAAGCAGCTGGTATCGATGTTGTACTAGCAGATATCGGTGAGCAGATACAGGAGACTATGGAATCACACGAGGTCGAAATCAAGGGCAAAACTTATCAGGTCAAGTCGATCCGAAACCTCAACGGACACAATATCGAGCCCTATTCGATTCATGGTGGCAAGTCTGTGCCAATAGTGAAGCCAAATGGTCGCGACAAGGATTACTTTAAGAGAATGGAAGAAGGGGAGACGTATGCTATTGAAACTTTCGGATCCACTGGGGAGGGCTATGTACACAACGTCGGAAATTGTTCTCATTACGCATTGAATTCTTACGACTACAAGAACAGTGCAATGGGTCAATCACTATATCGAGAGATTTCCCGTGTCTCTGCGGCCAAGAGGCTCTTCCACACCATAGAACAAACATTCGGGACGCTGCCATTCTGCCGGCGCTACTTGGATCGTGCAGGTGAGCCATCACATCTCCTCGGCCTCAGTCGACTCGTCAAAGCCGGTATAGTGCAGGACTACCCTCCCCTGAATGATGTGGAGGGTTGCTATACTGCACAGTTTGAGCATACAATTCTTCTGAAGCCGACTGCAAAGGAAGTCGTTTCTCGTGGAGACGATTACTGAGTTAGTAATCAATCTCGATCTCGCGCATTGGCATGTGGCTTGCCGCATCGCTCATGCTCTCACAAGCACTTGTATTGAGCTGCTCCGCAGGACAGGTCGCATCACACGAATCCCTGCATCTAGTGGTATATGTGAGCAGGACACCTGAGAGCCAAACGAGAACAGATGCAACCCGATAGGTTGCATCCGTCCTCATAGCGCATTTGTGACCGTCTTCTGGTAATCACAATGCAATACTCAGGGTTTTGCATAGGTAAATCCATGATAGATACTGTAGTTTAGACAAGGTAGTCAAAATCAAAAAGTACCGAATACTCCGGCTCCACTTATTTCCGAATCCAAATGAAGCGTCGCAGTTGAGTTTTGTCACGCATGCAACTTGATGACTAGCAAATATATACCAGACATCGATCGACAGCTTTCCTGGGTAATGTGATGGCCGCACTATTGCAAACAGTGGCTATCGTGCTACTACCTGTCGTAATACCATATGCAAGAAAACAATATCAAGATTTACAGAGATACCGCAATGCCGAGCCTAGAAAATACACGAAGACGGAACGCAACAGACTGGTGCTGATCACCATCGCAGCAGCATTCTATTTCATTTCGTTGCTGACCGAGCTGCTGACAAGGGAATCGAATGTGTACAGTCTCACGGATTCCCGGCTCGCAATCTCAATCGACGTGCTCAGGCGCCGTGCAGCGGGATTCGGCAGAAGTTTACCGGACACTTTCTGGACCATGATTGAGAATCGACAAGTGGTGCTCATGTACCTTCGACTGGGAGCCGGACCTCTCTTGAACTGTTCATGGTGCTCACTCGAGAGTCCAAATAGTTACGTCTCGTACGTGATGGGTGGAGTCGTCCTACGATACCTCGTGCACCTTGGCATCTTGTCTTTGGGCAGTGGCTATAAAGTATTGTCCAGTTGGGTGGTTGCCGCTGCATTCGCTGCAGAACTGTATGCGCGAGCCGGCGGCCTGGACAAGTTCAACGACCGTACAAAGGGATCGAGGGACGTCTTGTATATAGCTTCATATGCAGGACTCGTGAGGGATTGCTTCTTCCTCTGGACTCTGGCAGTCGCAAACATCAAATGCTATCTCGACGCCCGCTACCCGACCGCCGAAGCGACACCAGCAGAAATTAGCCTCCATCTCGTGCAGACAATTGAAAAGTTGAGGGCGAGTAATAGCATGCAGCGCACCGTAGGTGACAATGCGGCCCTGAGAGATCACGCCTCTGGTTTCTGGGCCAGAAACGAGGCTGCCACGACGAACTTGGATCGTGATCAAAGCTTGATCGATGCCCGGAGCAATGCTTCTCGGCGCATCGGTAACACAAAACAAGAAGTCACACAGGCAAGGGAATTCATCGAGCGTATTTCAGGACAAAGTCTGCCAGGCTAAGCTGTTTTCGTATGACGCAATCTATTCTAAGGGATTTCTGATGTGAACAATCCAAGTCAAATCTGGTTGACATTACTTGCTGATGCCAGTGCATTCGCAACCACAACTCTTGGAGCATGAATGTCGAAGACCGCGACAGAGTTTGCAGCAAGTCGTGCAGGGATCCGCACTGAGAGTCCTGTCGATTGTGGTTGGCTCGAACTTTGAGTCTGGCTCGATTGCTCGCACGGCATGCGAAATTGTAGAGGCGCTTTCGACCACATCTTTCGAGTGCTCCTGCTTCTCGTTCGTCTGCACACTTTGGGTTCTGGCTGAGTAACCGGGACAAATGCACTGACAGCTTCTGTTGCAAGCATCCGAGTTGTCACCACAATCCGCGCAGCACGACAAACATTTCTACTATGATCAGCTGATGCACCGATGTACATCGACAAGGACTTACAGGGGCGTGTCTGACTCCTGGTCGTCCCACAAGCTCATTCGATGATGCAGTCAAGGTTTCTGCATGATCCAATTGTGGTTGCACGAATTCCGAGGTTGCCATTCGCTTCACTTCGGCTGATTCTTCGTTGGCAATTTCCTCAAGATCTGTGTGGCTTGAGTGCTTTGCGTGCTCTGTCCGTCTCCCTATCTCAGAGCTCTTTCCGAGCGAGAATACGTCCGGAGGATCGCAATTACATATCTGTTTGCAGTAACGTTCAGGATAGTCACAATTGGCCCAGCATTCGGTACATGGCTGTCTGTGTCAGTGGTTGATTCATCGTTCGGTGCGATTGTCACGTACCCCTCCGCGTGGAATTGGACGTCTTGAAGGTCCGGTGTTTGCTACAATTGGGTCCACCATGCGAGGCTGCTTCGCTTGTGCAGTTGCTTCCAGCACGCTTGCTGCGAAGACGGGACATAGGCAATCACATTGCTTGTTGCACTTAGCAATCGCATGTTTACAAGTCGCACAGCACTCGAAACATGTCTATCATGGTCAGAAAAGCGATCGAGTTGCAATCTGCGCTAGTACTATACCTTTGTGCTAACAATTGGATGGTGTGGTCCTTTAAAGGTGATGAGTTCTGTCTCTTTCGCGGATTCTTCTCGTTTCCAGAAACCCTCAAACTCTTCCTGCGAAAGCGAAGTGTGGCCATCTGACTCCCGTATGGTGTCGCTTCTTCGCTCGATGCGCTCAGTCTGCTCTCCAGCAGCGATCCCTTTGCCTGGGTGTGGTTTGTGACCAAGGTCCGGTGCGCCAGCCACAGGTCTTGTCCCCGCCAGGAATCGCCTCGCGTATTGTGCTGGGGGCTTCTCGTGCTTTTGCGGCACGTCTTTAGAGAAGTCAGCCGAAGCCTGCGACTCGCGGAGCTTGTCAGACTGTTCAGCTTGATTCACTTCCTTGGTAGAAGAGACACTATTGGGCGGATGTGGTTTTCCATCGACCGGTGCACCGGCTACGGGTTTGGTTCCTGCCAGGAATCGCTTCAAAGGTTGCGCTGGCGGTGGTTCATTTTCGTGAGGTTCCTCTCCGGTCAGATCGGCGGCGGCAGAGATCTCGAAACGCTCATCAGACCACTCAGTAGAAGAAATACCATTGTGTGGAAGTGGTTTGGCATTGAGTGGTGAGCCGGCCACAGGTTTCGTTCCTGCTTGGAACCGCTTTGCGAAGTGCGCTGGAGGTTTCTCGTTTTTGTGAGCGGCGGCAGGGGCCTCGAAACGCTCATCAGACCACTCAGTGGAAGAAATACCATTGTGCGGAAGTGGTTTGGCATTGAGTGGTGAGCCGGCCACAGGTTTCGTTCCTGCTTGGAACCGCTTTGCGAAGTGCGCTGGAGGTTTCTCGTTTTTGTGAGCGGCGGCAGGGGCCTCGAAACGCTCATCAGACCACTCAGTGGAAGAAATACCATTGTGTGGAAGTGGTTTGGCATTGAGTGGTGAGCCGGCCACAGGTTTCGTTCCTGCTTGGAATCGCTTTGCGAAGTGCGCTGGAGGTTTCTCGTACTTGTGAGCGACCTTTCCAGCTTCTTCAGCAACGGTGGACGTCATGAAGAGCTCATCAGGATATTGAGGTGGCGATCCATTACTTTGTCTTATGTCTCCTTCATGCTTCACTACATCATCTGGCGGGTAGTGCGCAGTATCAAATTCCTGAGTCAGGGTTAGAGTCATAAATCAATTGACTTCATGGTAGGCACTCACCGATAGACTTCTTTTTGATTGCTCGTGTATCTCAGCAAGCACGTCTTCTGCAGAAGAAATGGAGCTGGACTTCACGGTACTGGCTGGCTGAGCCTCCACGTTGAAGAAGCGCCTTCGGAGTCCTTCGAGCGGCAGATCGGAACGTCTTGATGTTGGTAGATAAGGCGGATTTTCGTGCGGTGGCGGGCAGACACACTTGCATTTCTTAGGACATGGGACAGGTGGATTTGGGTTCCTCTCGCAGTCGTTGCAGCAGGCCGAACAGAACTATTGTGTTTAGATAATGGCAGACTGATGTGCGTGCGCAGCGGAACACTTACCCATGGGCTTCTTCTGGCGCGTCGTCTGCGTGGTTGAGCTGGTGGTGGTGAAAGGCTGTCTAATCCACCGGCTGCATTTGCTGTCTTCAGCTCGGATAGTGCACCTGGCCCGGGATGTCTCGTTGAACAACTACAATTGCATTGACGGTCACATTGCTCGGGAGTCTTGGTCAACTTGCACTTTCCACAGCAGTATTGGCAGTCCTATAAATGTTAATGTCATCGTTGCAGTCAATCAAAGCTTCGTCCATAAGACCATAAGAGAACATACCCATGAGACCACAGGGAGCTGGGCAGCGGATGCCTCGAGTCCGGCACCTTTGGTGTCACTTTCCTTATGCGCAATGTCGTTCACGACGTGGTCATCCCTCTTGGTTGTCGCGGCTGATGGGACCGGTGGAGAAAATGGCGGACATGAGATTTCACACTCATTAGAGCAAGTCTCCCGACTCTTGTACTCCAATCCGCACTGCTTACAACACTGGCTGCGTGTCTGGCGTGTTAGTCCGAAGATAATTTATTCAAGCTGTAATTTCTCACCAATTGTCCTTCTGCACCAGATCCAATATCTCGAGCAGACAGGATCGCTGGTGGAGGTACATTCTTACCCCAGCTGGCCACGAGTGGTTTGCCGTCGCTAGAGGTGAACGAATCAGTATTATCTGCCTTTAACTTTTCCTCATCGACAAGTCTGTCGACTGTCGCACTCAAACCTCGTGAGAGAATCTCACCAGGTTGTCCCTCATTGGCGGATGGACATGGATAATTGCAAAGGTTCCGACAATTTGTGCCTGGTGGTAATGACGCCTTGCATTTGAAGCAACAACCCAGAGTGCCAGCCTGCAACAGTCAGATACAGTCGAGGACAAACTTAGTGCAAAACTTCATACCCGTTGTGGCAGGGCTGCCCTCTTCTGCCATGCTCCTCGAGTCTCGTTGTCTTCTGCAGCGGTAGACGATTCCGGATCGTCGGCATTGATTCTCCGCTCAAGGACAGAGTCCTCGGCCTCTATATCTGAGCCGTACGCAGAATCCTCACTTCCTGCCACCACAGATGGAAAGCTTCCACAGGAGCAATCGCAGTCACACTTGGCGATTGTTCCCGGTTTGGACCGTGCATAGCATTTTCCGCAACAATCTGCGCAGTTCTAGACGTTAGTCGCAGTCATCAATAATAGCCACGAGCACATACCTGGCCTGGAGGCGGCTCTCTAGATCTTCCACCCTCGAACGCTCTTGCAAAATGCTGTGTCGATCTCGTGTCTTGCACAGGAACTGCTACCTTTTCTGCTTCAAGCGCCTCGACCTTCGAATCAACTTCTTTTGTGAAGAGAGTATCTCGTTTGACGATCTCCTCGAATCGCGACCAAGGCTCGCAAGGACATGCACACGAGGCTCTACAGTCGAATTGACCGAGCTCCGTGCAGTGGTCGCAACATTTCTGACATCCCCCAGGAATTGCCCTTTCTTCCGGAGGAGACCACGGGCTGCAAGTACAACCACATTTGCCTTCACATTTGTCCTGAGATCCTCCAGTAGCTGCACATGAATCGCAACAACCTTGGCATGTCTCATCTTGTCAGTACAAAGTCGTCCCGTAAGGAATTCTGTAGACTCACTGGTGGTTTCGGGCCAAAGATGCCTCTGTCACTGGTAAGTCCGATATGTCGCTTTTGCTCAACGTTCGCTTGTTCATGGTTGTCGCCGCCGATTTGCAAGCAGTTGATCCCGCACTTTTCGGCACACAGTCCTTGCAGCAAGTCGCTGCTTAAACAATCTTGGCAACATTTCCACGGGCGCTTGTCGGTCAGTCCAGGCACCGCCATGTCTAGGATGATACTTACTGAAACAATCAATTCGTCGTGGGAGCCAACGTCGTTGCGCTTGTGCGCTTGTTGCGCTTGCTCATCGATGACTGTTTGAGACTTTGCAGTAGCGTCACAAGGACAATTACAGTGAGATGAACATCCAAGTGGGGTACCAACGCAGAACTCGCAACATTTATCGCATCGCTATGATGTTAGCTCAAATATCGAGTGAATCTGATAATCATGTTAACGTACGTGAACGATGAGCTCGTCAGATTCGTCAGCACGCTTGCGACCTGGGTGGCTTGGCTCTAGTCCGCTGTTACCATCGATCAAAATGCCATCATATCCAAAGTCGTGAGCTGTAAGTCCATCATTCGGTCCAGGGACCAATTCCTCAACATCGAGTCTCTTGGCGAGGCCGCCGGCGTGCGTGGCTCGTTTCTCAGAAGGGGCCTCATTGAAGGATTCTCCTCGCGGTGGGTGCATCCATCCTGGTCTTGGCTTTGGCTTTTTCGGACTTAGACCACTGTTGGGGCCACTCAACAAACCTTCAAACGAGACCTTCTCATCGGAAAGTCCATCGTCTAGTCCAGGAACGAGGTAGTCCTCAGTAGGATTTCGCTTGGCGAGGTCGCCGGTGTGCGTGGCTCGTTTCTCAGGAAGGGCCTCATTGAAGGATTCTCCTCGCGGTGGGTGCATCCATCCTGGTCTTGGCTTTGGCTTTTTCGGACTTAGACCACTGTTGGGGCCACTCAACAAACCTTCAAACGAGACCTTCTCATCGGAAAGTCCATCGTCTGGTCCAGGAACGAGGTAGTCATCAGTAGGTTTTCGCTTGGCGAGGTCGGCGGCGTGCGTGGCTCGTTTCTCAAAAGTGACCTCATTGAAGGATTCTCCTCGTGGTGGGTGCATCCATCCTGGTATTGGCTTTGGTTTCTTTGGACTTAGACCACTGCTGAGACCACTCAACAAACCCTCAAACGAGACCTTTTCATCGGAAAGTCCATCGTCTGGTCCAGGAACGAGGTAGTCATCAGTAGGATTTCGCTTGGCGACGTTGCCGGGGTATATAGACTCTGTCAAGCCTGGCGCTGGTGGAGTGATGCCGGCTTCTGGAGTGAGTCCGGAACTTTGTTGATTAGTGTTACCGGTCGCACTTGCTGCTCCAGCGTCGACTAGTTCTTGGGCGGTAGTCGCGGTTGTCGGTGGTTGCTTGATGAGTCCTGTCTTGCTTGGGTCCTTGGTGAGGCCAGATCGCTCAGTCAAGCCATTCTCATGGACTTTGAGCGGATCGACCTCCCGTATGGCCACGGCGGCCGTGCCCAAGAGCACGGTCGCCACGACCGAGAAGTGTCGAGACCACTTCATGCGTGTACAACAACGATGATGATGATGTCTTGTTCTCTCCCTCTTGCGTCACTTGTTTGAAAAAGTCTGTGATTCTGATGTGCGTGTTGCTGCGTAGGGGGATTGGCCGGCTCTTATAGTGCATGGAGGACATGATATGCACATCCAGCTGACCCCCCCGAAAGATTCCCTCCGGAACAAACAAAAAAAGATAGGGGCTATTGGAAGGAACTTTCGGGAAAATATCAGCATTCACCTGCAACTCCAATTTAGCACTCTGGTTAGATTGCAATCCACATGTTCGGAAAGCAGGATTGACGGTGCATGACCACATGCACGACACGACTCTACTTCGCGAAACGGAGAATTTCTCGTTGGATTGTGCAGCAGGGGGCGGTGTTGTCTACGTGTCAGTCACTCATTATACATACATATAGATATGCAAATACAAACATTGATCGCACTCTTTCCCGGAAAGGGACAAATCGGTAAACCACGCATCTATCGGATTCCGCGGAAGTCAATGGGACGGAATGCATATTGCAGATGATTAGATTACTCTGTGTGTACATGACTAGGTATATAGATTGCGCGCACCGAATGACGACGTCCTGCGCAGAGATCCCCCCTCAACCCGCACCAGGATCACATGATGCAAATCATAACTATATCGACACCTTGCTAGCATCAATAACAAGGTTGATTTTTCCCATTTCAAATTTCCATCGACTGAATAATGTCAATGATGAAACACGCCACTCGCTCTGGCAAACCTCTAGAATCAGAAGAAAGAAGCACGCCCCGAAAGTCCCCGAAATATCCCCCTATAAAAATCAACCCACATGTCAACAAATAATTTCCCATCTCAATGGAGAAAGAACAATATCACTCCGAATGTGTGAAATTGCCTATTCTCCCCAGTGCTGCAACCAGCCTTTACCCTTCCGCCTTTAACGCATCCTCTGCATCGTCCTCGTCGTCAATTCCATCATCGTCGTCGTCGTCATCATCTTCTTCTCCAGGATTCATGGCGACGCCGGCTGCCCCTTCGAGCAAAAAGTGCTCGTATTCCGGGTTGCCGACGATACAGTCCTTGCCCGTCTCGCTCTTAAAGTGTCGCGACAGCGCGTCCATGCGAGCAAATTTCTTCTTGCAACCAGGGCAACTAAAGGGTTTCTCATTCGTGTGCAGCTTCTCGTGCCGTTTGCGGTCGTGTTGACGCGCGAAACCCTTGCCGCAGCTCTCGCACAGGAATGGCCGTTCGTTGGTGTGTGTCCGTTGGTGCGATCGCAAGTTGTAGGCCCTCGTGAAGGCTTTGTAGCAACCTTCCACCGGACAGATGAATGTCGCGGGATTCTTTTGTTTGGGTGTACGTACAGATCCATCTTCGTTCTCCTCTTTGACTTGATCACGAACGCTGCTCCACGATGCCCTTCGGTGGTGATCGAGAGGCTTGCCGATCCGGGTCGCGCCCTGTTTGTGCTGCACGCCAGGCGTACCACTGCGTGACCGGGCCCGTCCACTAGAGGAAGAGCCATGGGAGGAGTGCGATCGAGCACGTTGGGAGTGTTGTTGCACCATGAGCCGCGAGTCCGAATTGGACCGTCCTCGTGCTCGATCGACTTGCAGACATCCGGGCGACTCGACTTGTTGTGGCGCGTCGTGATGCGTCATCACGGGCGTCGTTGTGATGATTGGTACCTGCTGACCGAAAGGGTAACCCGTGAGGTCCGAGCGATTCGAGAAAGAGCCGTGATGAGGTGACGGAGGATTGATGGAGATGTCCGGAGGGTCAAAGACGTTTTGTGCACCTGTGCCAACAGACATCATGAGCGACATCCTGTGCATGTATTCTTCCTGACTCTCCATCCTGACGTGTTGTTGTGGTTGCAGAAACCCGTATTGAGGAGTAGACGTTGGGAAAGCAGTGAAGCCGGCATCGTATTTGGCCATGGGTGAATGCAGGTTGGGATAGCCATAGTCGAGGTGCGAAGGATAGGGAGAGGTGGGCGCCGATGCCAGGTGGGTCTCGAATGACGGCGGCATCTGTGAGCTGAACGAATTTGTGCGCGAAAGAGTGAGGGGATCCACAGATGGGGACGGCAATTCTTCGAGTCCGCCGCTGCCGCCGTCATAGTCGGAGAATGGCGAGTGAACTTCGACAGAGGGTTGCCGGAGTCCGTCCATGCCAGGCACTTCGAGCAACGAACTCTGAGGACTTTGAAGGGAGTCGCGAGGCGTCAGAGAGGCACCATCGTGATGTGGGGAATGTATACGTGCCGTGGACTGGTGACCAAAGTCGAGCGTCGTGCCAGGCGTGCCAGCGTTAACATGTCCGTGGTTCATGCTGGACTGTCCATCGTGGGACGCATAGGTGCTGTGCATGTGGGCAAGACTGGCCTGGAGCAAAGCATTGTCGTCGTATAACGCTAAATCGTCGAATGTCTGCGCACCCTGTGAAACAGGTCGCGACGACCCTTGTGTGGTTGCACCATATCTGTCCGATAGCACTTGTCCATTCGTGTTTTGCATGGCTGTGTCGTTTGTACCACCGTGACCATAGCTCGTGGCGCCGTGTCCGTGCAAGGACTGCTGGTACGACTGGTCGTTGAACGGCTGAAACAGGGGATTTTGTGAATAGTATTGCTGCCTGGAGTCCATCGGTCGTTGCTGATAGTCCTCAGACATGAAGAGAGAGGCGTTGAAAGCCTCGTCGAGACCGCTGTCGTCCTCAACGTTGCCCTTGAATGTGGTCAGACCTGGCGAGATGCCCTGGTTGAACGAAGTGGAGCGTGAGTGGGCGATGAGGTCGAGCTGCGATGGAGTCCCGGAGTCTATGGCATGCTCCGACTCGTTGTTGGGCAGGAAAGCAGATATGTCCGAGACGTCGCTTGCGTGCCTGCGATGCGAAAGAAACATGTTGGAGTCAACGGTGCCCATGACATTGGGGCTTAGCACACCCGGGGCGTCACTGCCCTCAGCAGCAGCAGCCAATCCCTCCCTTCCTCCCTCCGGCTTCTGCAGCTGCTGCGAGTGGAAGCTGGTCGAGCGCGAGCGGCGCCCACTGTTGTAGGCAGCATCGGCGACCGCGAGCGTACACTCCATCGAGCAGCAAACGCGAGCAGAGTTGGCCGGCCCCTATAAAGCGCTAATAAGCTACGTCTGCAGTTCTAGCTAGAAGGCAGGGACCGAGGCTGCGGATATATGAGCGAAAGCAGCAGCTGGGCAATTCAGCCTTTCCCTTTCCCCATGAGTTGGCTCGCCTTTACAGTGAGGAGCGGAATATATTTCCCAAAAGAGCTTCCTCGACCGTTCTGTCCACTTTGAGAGGTTCATTATCCCGATTTGGTTGTGATTCCCGCTAGCAGCCGCGGGAGAGCGGGATCACCACCAAGTTGGGATAATGAGCCCGCGGCTGGGCAGGAGATTGAATCTCGTCCAGGTGGACTTTGATGATCATCCTAGATTCAACCTTAAGCTTTCGCTCCTCATTCCGAGTCGCAGTGCCCGATTGGTAGGTCGGCCCGCGGCTACTACTCTGGGAGGGCGATTATGCACAGCCACCCGTGTACGCGCTGCAATCCGTCTGTTCCAAGGTTCGATCATCCGGGATCCGTGACTGATGTAACGATCCTGCACATCTGCAGACGTTATATGCATATGCATGCATGTGTGTATATATAAGTGTATATGTATTGTGGGTGTATAGATATATATGACGTGTCTTCGTGGGTACTCTTGAGCATATTTTGTAATCTGTCTTGGACATATTCTTGGCGACATAAGTGCAATTCATGGGTGAATGGCTTCAGATTTGGCTTTACTCTCTTCTTTGGGTGATGAACAGTTTATCAAGCCTGCACAGGTAATATCATGCCAGACTTGCCCTGTACGTACAGAGACCTCTGTAGGGTCAGTCAGGCATGAAACATCATTTGTCGCTATGTCTCACGCTGCCTGGCGGTACAGCAAAAGTGCCACTTTTCTTTACAGGTATATTCATGTCCTATACAAATATGTACAAATGCGTTTCACCGCAGGTATTGTATGGTGTCAATTTTGTCCGCTACAGAGGTTCGCACGCCTGCATTCCCTCTCTTGTGTCACTCAAGGTGCACGTCCATATCACTTTGCGCAATAGTGTCATCATCATCGTCACCGGGTATGTCATCGTAGAAGTCCCTAGTGCTGCTTGTGCGAGCGTGACTATCCGCTCTTTGCAATGCCAAGTCCTTTTCATGCACCACCCTCGACGATCGTCGCAAGGGAGAGCCGCCTCGACTTTGCCACGCGTGATCTAGTGCTTCGCAGCAGACCTCAATGTTCTCGCGTGTGCCCAAGACAGCAAATGCTTGAATGGCCTCGATAGTCAATTCTCGAGTCAGCTTGACCTCAGATGCACTGAGCAGCGTCTCGAAGACATATTGCAGCCTCTCCAGATTCCATTCTTTGTTTCGCCAACCAAATTGACGAAAGCCACGAAACAGGCTACGAAACATTGCGATGGAGTCGGGAATCTTCGTTCTTTCCATCTGCTCAAGCAATTCATTTACTCGTGCAAAATTCCCAGTCTCTTTACAATGATGATCGAGCACCATATTGAATGTTCGGATATCTGGTGCCAAACAATAAGACGTCTCAAAGGCAAATCGTGGCGAGGTATCTTCATGTGTCAGTGTTGCTCCACTCCTTAGCTGGGCGCGATTGGTCCTCGCACGTTGCTGGTAGAGACTAGTCCGTTGTGATTCGTCTTTCTCCCCGGGGTTATCGAAAAAATGAGACAGACCAGACGTCTCAACAGCTTTGGTCGTCATCCTGTTCACATGCTCGAATAAGTGTTCTGCCTCAGCTGATTCGCCACATCGGAAAAGTGCACTGATAATGGCGTTGACAACCAGGATATCTACCACCTCGCCACTATCTAGCATAGCTCGAGACAGGCGACGGACTTCGTTGCCATCACGACGGAGGCCCGCTCCGTACAGCAATGTTGTCCAGGTATATCGATCGTAGAGAATGTCTCGCGCTTGTATCTCTTTCAACAACGAATCCATAGTCTGCCATCTTCGCGCCTTAATCGAGACATCCAATAGAACGTTGAACGTCACCAAGTCAGCCTGAACACCGAATGTCTCTTCCATTTCACTCCATATACCAAGGCAATTGTCCACATCGTCGTCCGATGGAATCTTGTGCAGTCTTCCAACGAACGAAATCAAAGCAGTCCATTCAGCTGTGGTTGGAATTAGTGGTGGTACCTGTGCTTTCATCTCGCGAATGACCTCGGAATATCGCCGCATCCCCCTGCGCGTTCTTGGTTTCTCTGTGGCAAGAGCGCTCAAGATGAATGAAAGCGCAGTGCGGGACACTGCTCGACAACGAGGCTCACGAAGTAATTGATACCTGCTCCAAACATCATCGGCAGTCATGTCCCACAAGACGAAATCGTTCGCATAATTCCGAAGTGGTAGACTGCCAAGGAAGTGTTGTAATCGACGTGGCCATACGCGTTCGGGGATTCGTGTCCGTGTTCGTGCTGTTTGTGGCTCAGTAAGGTCCCTACGCTCTGCTGCCAATTCATTGTCGGACTCTGCAGAAACACAAAATTCGTCATCTTTTAATTTCCGCGCTGTGCTGGCGTGGCTCGACAAACGACGCCGTGAGTACTTCGCAGGTCGAAGGAAACTTGGAGGATGACGATGACGTGATATGCTCTGATGTTTCGAGTAGAGAGAAAACGACGAGGTTGATTCACGGAGAACAACCTCCTCGGATTGATCCGGACCAAAGTCGCCCTTCTTTAGAACCCCTAATGACAATACAGTATCCTTTGTCTGATGACTTTCTTGATTCGAAGCTTGTTTGGCTCTCGTACATCTACATAGCACACTCAAGGCATTGAAGAATAAGTCTGTTGTGTTTGAGACAACTCGTACACGCTTCGGAGTCTGTCTGAGCATACATATGAGATGCTTTTCAGAGGACCGGCAATGCCATCAGCACAAACTGGTATGTCGCATTGAGACGATACGGCCTCTCATAATGAGGCTATTCAAATCCTCTGCTCTCCATACCATGAAGCTTATTCCAAGAAACTAGTATGCATGCAGCGCAACGATGAAAGTTGTTCCTCCACAAGCTTGATGTGGCGCCGCTCTCAATACGGCGAATACTGATTCTGTTGTGCTTCGTACTTTTCGTGATGGCAGGGATATCTTGGACACAACATATCCTGCCGTTGGCAGCCAGCATGCCCATGATCTTGAATCGTCCATAACCTTCGCTAGTGGCAATAAGAATAGACTCGACCATTCTGCAACCTCAAGCGGCGCACGACTGAGGTTTGTTGGCAGCTCGCCACTTCCCCAGCTGTAAGGCGGACACAATTGACGATGGAATCTCCAATTGGTTTCAGCTTCTCTTCATCAAGTCCCTTGAAGCAGCACTTCAACCATAAGCTACAGACGTCAAGCTCATCACCCAGTCCCAAGCGTAAGTGGTATATCATGAGCTGCGTAAGATATTGGGGACTGACTAGCATACAGTGAAGCGAAAACGCAACACAGATGATGTCGACATGGACTCCTCAAGTCCTTCGTCCGGACATGCTCTTGCGGGTGCATCATGTACCGGGGCAAAGAGGATTCGTAACTTGCCTGCGGGGCGACCTTTACCCCTAAGCAGATTACTGGAGGATCTGGACAAAACTGGCTTACAGGATCTTGTCAAGAGCTTATGCGAACGACATCCAGGAATGTCGAATGAGGTTTACAAGCACGCTCCGAAGCCGACAGTCTCGAAAGCGCTTTCCACTCTAGCTCGACTTGAGCGCAATGTCCAGAATGCTTTCCCATTTGGAGGTGATGTCAAAGGAGAATATGCGTATAATCGCGTTCTGCCTCACATAAAGGAGCTATTATATTCTCTCATGGACTACGTGCAACATTTCCTACCACCCAATGAAGAACATGCTTTGGAGACCTTTCAATTCCTGGATGGGGCAACTGCAATAATTTCCAGATTGCCAGATTGGAATAATGAAAATCATTCTCTTGCCAAAAAGGAAGCCTATGAGGAGCTTAATGGAGCTTGGATACAGGGATTCAAGGAGGCCAGCAAAAAAGGTGCAGGTGTCGGAGCTGTTCCTTATATGCACAAACTCAAACAGTGGAACGAAGTATCAGGCGCTGCATTGGAGACTGCTGTCGCTGTAGCCAACGAGGAATTAGGCTGGACTACGGTCGTGGACTCCCGATGCACGACACAAGATCCCTTTATGACATCAAAGTTGTATCCTCTGCAAGGACTCTTTTCACGATGAACACGGCATGCGTTATCAATGCGCTGCTAATGCCGCAGGACGAATTAATGTATGACCCAAATGTTTCTAGCGTGGCCAGCTCGACCTTTCAGCTCTAGCAATCATATCTTTTATTGGTGCATATTGTTACAAATGGCTCTTTCTCCTTCGAAACTCTGCCAGTGCTACCGCGCTAATGTGAATGCCTATACTTGTGTCTGACTCTAGAAGTTGCGCTACACAAATACCTTGACTACCGATGCCACCATAATCAAAACGCCAAAGATTGTACATGCTGCGGCTGCCCATTTTCTTGCATCATGTCGAAAATCGCCCTCGAGGTTCTTCAAATAGACAAGTGGTGGAAAGATGTACGCTGCTCAGGTTAGTGATTGGCATTGCGAATACTGCTTGTACTAGCATACCTAGGGCACAAGCTGACGTTCCTCCTGTAATGTCGAGCACGACTCCCAAATCATGTACAAAGAGACTGATTGTCATTGCGGCAAACACGAACGCACTGGTGACTAGTACGTGATGCTTGACGGTGAATTCGCGTTCCGGGACTCGAGGCGCATAGAAGCACTTGATGACGACTTCGCGACAGACGAATGCCTCGATGGGCAACGTGGTGAAGCAGTTGAAGCCAAAGCAAAACCGTGCGAGTATCACCATGACATTACCGTTGTCTCGTGGAAAGTTATTCAATATATTGCCCCTCGTGGTCTCGCTAAAGACCAAGTAACCAGTTAGGGCCATAATCATACACGCCAAACAAGAGACGCCTGTCGAGATGTGTGTCACTGTGGCGAACCTATTTATGGTTGGCCGCCGCAAACTGCCGTATATTAATAAAGAGTTGTGATGACAAACAAAGGCGAATGATATCACTGAGATTGCCTTGAGCGAATTCCAATTGAGTATGACGGGTCGTGGTTTAGTCTGTCCACGATGTGAGGCTTCCGTGAAGGGGCCCTGGCTGATGACGGTGAAAATGATGAGACACATGGAGAGCAATGCAAGAGCAGAAGCCTTGGCAAGCTTCGTAATATCTCGATATAGCGAAAGCGGGTATGAGATCATACAAGTACAGAGGATAATCATGAACTGTCGATTGGTGAAGAGCCATAATATCGATCTGTGTTGCAGCTTGGGAAAAGTGGAAGCGAAAACATCTGGAATGGTGTCTCCGATGATGACACAGAAACCCGTCATGCCTCCGAAAGCGAAGAGGACTTGCGCTAGACTGACGGCCACAAGACCCGCCGGTCCAAAGCTCGATTCGACAATATCCTGATAACTGTCTTTTCCAGTCAATTTCGCATTGATCACGATCAGCCGGATCGTCCAGTCCACCACCACAGTCAAGGCCAGAAGAAGCACGATACCAATGACATATCCTGTACAACTAAATGCAAATGGTAAACCGATGATGCCCGCACCAATGATACTGTTTGCCATGTTGAAGAAAGAGTTGAGGATACTGCCTCCGTCCGTGGGCAGCTTGTAGCCCAAGTCATTCAATTGACGGCTTTCAGAGTCTCGGGTATTGCTCTGCCCGACACGACGCGTCCTAGCTTCTCGAATAAGCGGATTCTCTCTGTCTGAAAGCAGACGGCCAGTGCCGCCAAGAAAGGGTGTCTGGTCATCCTCGTCGTCGTTGGCATTCGTTATGTCCAACGGATCGTCCAAGTCATCCAGACTATCTATACTCAGGTCATCCCCGTCTGAGTTTGAGTAGTCATCTAGCTCGATGGCAGACTTCCCAGTCACCCTAAACTCTCGATCAACACTGTACAAGCCATTCAAGGCATTCCTATCATTTGTGTAGTCTTCGGTATCGGATAATTTCTCTTGTGGAAGTGCTTCGCCTGAGCTCAAAAATTCATTCGCCGCAGCCCTCTCAGAAGCGCTCATCAAGATCGTTGAAAGCTTGAGTTGGGGAGACTTAAGTCTCGCTGTTATGATTCGCCTAGTGCAGGTGACAATGCGGTTCAAGAGTTTCCTGAGCTTCTCTAACTTGTCTGCTGTCTAAGGTTGATGCATTGTGAGACCGGTCAAGGCGATAGAGCAACGGGTTTCAAGCAGGCCAGGACCTCTTGCCAACACAAAGACAATGTATCAACATCATCTTGCACAAGGCCAATGCCTGTAGATGGTCCGCGCCGCGGTGAATTGTGGATTATTCGGCAAAAGCTTGGCGCCGTATTCCGAATGCGACCGCGTTCACATTATTATCACCGTATTGACCTCATCGTGTAAGCAATAAAAATCATGTTCACCAGGCAGATCAGGCCCTTTCTCTGTTGGTAGATATCGTGGTTGTGCCAGTGTTGATTATCAGTGTGCTCGAAGCGTCACGACAAATCACTGTGTACCGATACGGAAGCACAAAAATCGTCGTGCACTATCTACTCGCCCGCTCGATTGATTCGTCTAATGTTCAGAAATGCTCTGAGGTTTCCACGAAGGTCAAGAGGTCTCTTGCTGCTCGCGGCAGGTGGAGGCGTTGTTGGGTACTCTGCGACACCATCGACGTTCGATCCATTGTCGATACGATCTTACACAGATCCAGTCAAGCATAGCGCGATTGCAACCACGAGATCCTCGCGAGTGCTCACTTGTGCCCTGGTGTGTTTTAATGATTACCGGACAGCTCTGAAGGGAGACGCTCAAGCAATCAGTGATTGTCACTACAAGTGTGCAAGGAGAGTGCTGAAGGTGCTGGAAAAGAATGGGGGAATCTACATCAAGCTAGGTCAGCACGTCGCGGCTATGAGCTATCTCTTGCCTACCGAATGGTGCGAGACCATGGCCGTCCTCGAAGATCAATGCCCGCCCTCATCTCTAGAAAGCCTGAAAACCATGTTCAAGCATGACACTGGCTATGCTCTCGAAGACATTTTCTCCGAGTTCGATGACATTCCCATTGGTGTAGCGTCCCTGGCACAAGTACATCGTGCCGTGCTACGAGACACTGGCAGAGAAGTAGCCATCAAGTTTCAACATCCTGCTCTCCGAGAGTTCTGCGAGGTCGACCTCGATACCACTAGGTTCTCTTTCCAGCTCATCAAACGGTTCTTTCCAGAATTCTCATTGACTTGGTTGTCTGAGGAAATGGACATCTCACTCCCACAGGAACTCAATTTTGTCGTTGAAGGTGAGAATGCCATGGCGACGAGGCAGCATTTCCAAGCCATCAGAGGTTCCAGCATGTATGTGCCAGAAGTCATCTGGGCGCAGCCTCGAATATTAGTCATGGAGTTCATCCGAGGCAAACGTGTGGACGATTTAGCATACCTCGAGAAACACAACATTGATCGTAACGATGTCTCTGCCGAATTGGCACGCTCATTCAACGAGATGATTTTCTTTGCACCAGCACTACACTGCGATCCTCATGGTGGCAATGTCTTCATTCGTCCTCGACCGAAGAACTCTCAGTCCCATTTCAATTTCGAGATTGTGCTGCTAGATCACGGCTTGTATCGGGAGATTCCGATCGAGACGAAGAGAAATTATGCAAAACTATGGTTGGCCATCATCTCCAAGGACGACGAGCTGATGAAGAAGTACTCGTACGAGGTTGCCGGTGTCACTGAAGACAAGTACCCGCTCTTTGCTTCCGCCATCACCGGCCGCGACTTTACCTCTTTACAAAAAGGCATCTCCTCCGTGCCGCGGAGTGCTGACGAATTGAAGCGAATCAATACCGCCGTCGGGCAGGGCTTGCTGCAGCAATTGGTCGGTCTACTCGCCGGCATCCCAAGGATTCTCCTGTTGCTGCTAAAGACGAACGATTTGACGCGCCATCTCGATGAATCGCTGCACACCTCCACCGGCCCTGAACGACCATTCATCATTCTCGCCAAAGCCTGTTCGCGGGTCGTTTATGATGAGGACCTCGAGCTGGCTCGTGCCAAGGGATACTTGAGCGGCCTCTGGAGTCGTTGGACAGCCTTGTTTCGGTATTGGCCCAGATTGCTGTACCTCAATCTCGGGGAATTGTATTATAGTAGCATGAGGGCGCCCCTCAGGATGACGTGACACCTACACGCTCGCGAGGATGTTCGGGTTGTGTATAACATGTAAGAATAGTGCATATTGAGTGAGTAAAGATAATATCGGAGAATGTTTAAAAGAATGCATGCATATGTGATAAGTGCACATTTTTCAGGCTATCATACGTGCTAATTCGAGCGGCATCATTCATCCACAGGCTCAGGCAAAAGACAACAGATTAAAAATATCCTACTTTCTCGAGACTGCAAAGACGCCCACAATCACTACTGCTAATGCTACTAAAGCCCCAGGGATGAGTAAATCATTCGACACACCAGGAATGACGGGCTCCTTGCCCGTGGCGGCCTGCACCCGATCGGCAATCTTTTCCTTCACATCTGCAGTCGCATCCTCGAGTTTTTCGATAAAGGGAGAATGTGCCGGTGCTGGCTTGACCACTGGCACGGCAGCGCTCTCCGGATGATGGACGTAGAGGTCAACCTTGTCCTTCTTCGTCCTCAGTGCGAGGGACACTGATTCTGCTAGATCTTCGTCCGTCGTGATGCTCACTACGTCTCCGTCGTCGTCGACATAACTCACGCCAAAGTCCTCCGTCACCTCGGAGACTTCTGCACCCAGCTTGTCCGTCAGTAGTGAGCGGAAGGCCGCCAGTCCAGCTGACGGTGCTAGTGTCAGTCTGTGCACCTTGCCGGAAGGAGCTTTGAACTTGAACACGAATGGTGCGTCGGCATCCGGCGTGGCAGGCTCATTCTCCCTGTGCGCCGAAATGCTATCGCCTGGCTTAACAGGAGAGTCGTACTCGTGACTTTCATGTGTAATCGGTAGCG
Source organism: Taphrina flavorubra JCM 22207 (assembly GCA_000836175.1). NCBI lineage: Eukaryota > Fungi > Ascomycota > Taphrinomycetes > Taphrinales > Taphrinaceae > Taphrina > Taphrina flavorubra. The sequence continues at coordinate 106,353 of DF819261.1, read as the reverse complement.
GTGAAATCTCGCTGCTGAAAGGATCGATTGCGCGCGAAATGTGCGACTCGGCACGATGACTTTGTCGTGAGGGAGTATCTGATGCAGATACCACTGATCCATCATTGTCATCTCCGACGCTCGTCCAGAACTTGTTCCACATCGGCCCTTCTTCACCACTGGTATTCATTGAATGTACCTGCTCCAAGGTTGCATATGTCAGCTTGAGGACGTCAACCATGCCAATGATATTGTCCTCCTCGTCCGTCACTGGCAAGTTCAGATAGTGTCCGTCGTTCATCTTTCGCAAGCCATCTTGTATAGACAGAGTAGACGCAGCACAGTCTGGATGTGGTGTCATGACTCTGACCACGCTACACACGCCAGAGTCAAGACCTGGTGCGATGACTCTCAATACTACGTCCTTACTAGTGAAGATTCCCGCCAGATTCTGACCGTCCATGACGAGTACAGCAGTAGTGTGATTTTCGCGCATCAAAGTAGTCGCCTCTCGAACCGACGTCTTGACAGTTACCCATGTTGGAGCTTTGCCGTCCAAGATGGACTCCAATTGTGGACCAGACATCTTCTTTCGAAGCGTCTCCACATACTCTATAATTGGTGCTGGCTGATGCGAAGCACCCATCTCACTGTGCACGCCCTCCAAAGCATCGTATAACTTCTTGGAGGACGAGTAGGCTCGCTCAAGCTTCTCCATCGCCTCGTAAAAACACTTTGTGATATCGAGCACACCAGAGACATCTCCATCCTCATCGACAACGGGCAAGTGCCTAAAGCCTTTTGTGACCATCAAGTCCAAAGCTTCAGTAGCAGAGGTATCTATCCTGGTACACATGGGATTTGGTGTCATGATTTCCGAGACCAATGTCGATGCAGGATTTCTGTTTTGCGAAACGACTCGGAAAGCCAGATCCTTGGCGGTGAATATGCCGGCAAGATGGGATTCTGCAGATATGACCAAGACACAATCTTCCCTTTTCGCCGCCATCAACTGCGCCGCTACAGTGAATGAGTAATAAGAACTTTGATTTGACAAGCGAATTCTCACCTTCGTGTACAGTCATATCTGTGGGAACAGTCATTGGAGCTGTGGGCTTCAAGGAGGATACGGTGCCTGGCGTAGATTTTCGTGAAGATCTCTGTCTAGCGGCGGTCGGCCTCTTCTTTGCAAGATCCTTCTCCATCTTAAGCCTGATGCCTTCATCCTTTTTAGATTGTCTCTTTCTCAAGTCACTTTGTTCATCAGGTCTCGGTAGTGCACTCGGGCTGTTTGCATATGAACTATTGGTCCTTTCGCTCTGTCGAGACAGTGTGGATCTCTGCATGATGATTGAGAGCTATCAGATGCCACAAGTCCAGCTCACGACTACGATTGAAGTGCGCCAGTGCTGACCAGTTGAGGTGTTGTGAAGGTTGTTATTGCTCGTCGTCGCTGTATGCGCAAATGGTGAGGACACTTTTCACGTGTGAGACGCGGTTCAGGTTGCCAAGCTCGTTCTTGCGCGTCTGGCCAACTTTTGGTGTGTAGCTACTTCTGGACTCGTAGGAGGACCAAGCACTACGAATAACACATTTGTGTAGCATTATTGCAGCAGTCTCGATACACTCTACAGCTATCTAAACTACCTCATTGCGCTCAGACCAGTACACTAGGGGAATACGCAATGTTTGGTGACCTAGCCAACCTTTCTCCCAGACAAATCCTCCTTCAATTCCTCAATCTATGTCTGATAGGCTCGACTGCATTCATGTCATGGAAAGGACTCGCACTGGCAGTCGACTGTGAGAGTCCAATCGTGGTGGTTCTGTCTGCATCCATGGAACCGGCATTTGCTCGTGGCGACCTGCTCTTCCTCTCCAATCTGCCGACACTGGCCAAGATAGGAGACATTGTGGTCTACAACATCAAAAACAGAGACATTCCCATCGTGCACCGTGTCATCAAGTCGCATGTGTCAGAGACTCCCGCAAAGCAGCAAAAGAAGAAGGGCAAGCAACCACAAAGTACGCGGGGTCTCAGGGTCAATCCATTCTCTCAACCAGAGGTCGGACCACAACAGTTCCTGCTCACAAAAGGAGACAACAACGGAGAGGACGACATTTCATTATATGCGCCTGGACAGAGCTATCTCGAGAGGAAGGAGGACGTCGTCGGAATTGTCAAGGGCTTCATGCCACTTGTCGGCATGGTGACTCTTGCAATGAACGATTATCCCTGGCTCAGGTATATCCTGCTCGGGGGCATGGGCTTCACAGCGCTGCTCAATCGAGAGTGATTACTCGTGTATTTACAGTAATTTACAGCTATGTAAGTGCTCGCGATGCCAATGGCTTATGCTCAATCATGCTATGCTTTCCCGTTGATCTCCCTGTCGCTGCTTGTCCTTCATGCGCGGCACATCGCAAAAGCAAAAAACCGCTTGCGTCAAATATGCTCAGACAAATTCAAAAACACTGTCCTTGCCGGCCAACATCTTCCCGGTGCGCTTCGTGCCAACAATCCTCTCGAGTCGCGCTTCGTCCCACCTGCTGAACCCTACTCTGATTTCGCCATCCGCTCTAGCCTGTCCCGGGCCCGCTGCACACCGTACAAGCTCGGTGAAGTAGTCTGCATGTTCCGGCAATTGGTAGAAGAAGATGTTCTTGATGCCCTTAATTTCGTAGCGTCGATAGTGATGCAGACGTTCAGTCATGATCAGAATGGGAGAGCGTCCTGAAGCGAAGATGTGTCTCGATCGGGTCAACTCTGAAGTGGAAGAGTACTCGGAAATGGCCTCAAAGGACAGCTCCAGTGATGTCAAGTGATTGCGGACCCTGACAAAGTCAAAGTACGACGGCGCAAACAGCAGACATCCACTACCGGCATCTCCGTCAGCTTGTGCCAATTTGCGTAATCGGGGCAAGGTCGAGGCCTTGAAGTACTCGAAGCGCACATCGGGATCCTGCGCGGGACTCTCAGAGTCGAATCGCTGGTACATCTGCCGGACGCTGAAACCGATTTCCAGAATGGCGCCCTTGTAGGTCGACTTGATACGAACTTTGCCGGCGATATTTACGAGACGAGAGAACAAGGCGCGCATCTCGGGAAACTCGTAGTCAGATATCAGCACAGTCTGCCTCATATATTTCGATCTCTCTTCCAGTGCCCAATTGCGGACGCGACCATAATCACAGCCATGTGCCTCTTTCGGCAGGAGGTTAAGGTATTCCATACAGAACTCGAGATGTTCCCAGTTCTGCATAGCCATAGAGTTTGCCCCATCAACAACCACCACTTCGATCGAGCTCAGATAGTCCCAATCTCTCTTTTTAGCGTCCGTGTCACCGATAGCCATCCGCAGTCCGAGTGGCGACGCTATAATGACGTCCGAGCCATAAAATTGTGCAAAAAGCTTGATTGTCTTGCGGGTAAACTTGATTCCGATGCGAAATGCATCGTCAGTGTTGCCTGCAAACCGCGCCTTGAAGTCTTCTGGTTTGTTTGCATTCTTCAGCGGATCAACACCTTCCGTTCCAAATTGTTCTGTGAAGCGTTTGCGATTCTCGACTTGCTCAGCACCAGCGATTGCAATGATATCATTCACAACTTGTAAACACGAATTACGTGTCGGCAGCAGGATAAGAACTTTGGGTCGAGTAAAACCTTGGTCGCGATACTCGACTTCGATCTCCGGGTGAGCAGAGAGTTTCGCATTGTTCTTGAGTATTCGGTCCCGGGTTTTCAGAATGTGATTGACAACGTGCAGGGAATACAGGGAACGGAGCACGGGAGCTTGCTTATAGTTTCCAGCGGAATACGAGACATCTCGATACTGTAAGAGATATCGAGCACAACTTGGCAAGTGTGAACCACTCACAGCATCGTTGCGATCAAAGATCTTTGGCTTCTGAATCCGCTGCTTCAGATGCCATGTAGTAGTGTCCAATGGATTGATTGAGGAACCTTCGTGTTTCGTGTCGGCTTGGTCCAACGTCAGCAAAATTTCCCTCCCCGACGACGTGGTTGTGCTCAAAGTACGCCAGGAGCCATCAATCGCCGACTGACAGAGCTCTGTAAGCTTGGAGTCCTCAAGCGATTGAAAGTGGAGGTCGAAGGGATCACCGGTCGTGTTCTCCTCTTCTTCTGGCGAGACTGTATCTTGTTCTGCATCATCCTCATCGTCCAATTCATCTGCAGAACTGGACTCGTCCACGTCCTCTTCATCAATGACCGCATCGTGCAGCTTTCGTTTCTTCTTGCGAGGTTGATCCGCAGCATCAGGACGCATCAATGTGAGAAGCGCATTGTATGCTAGCGGGGCAGCACTTGCAAGGTCGATAGTCTCGTCCTCCGCCGTCTCGTCGTCGACAGTCTCAAGCTCAGCGCCGATCGAGTCCTCGTGCTCTCGAGGTTTGTATGCACCAAACTGCTCTCCTTCGCTCCAATCTTTCGACTTGTAACCATGATTTCGTGGCCCTGCAGGTCTGCCTCGACCACGACCTCTACCACGACCACGAGAGACACCGCGACCTCGCCCTCGGCCTCCACCACCACGAAAGACCATCCTGCTAGACCGTACAATTCCAGAGTACGTCATTCTCATATAACAATTGTATAGATTTCAGGTACGGCGCAACAATATCCTCTCGTACCCTTTTACGAGCGGGCACACTTCGGACTCGAGACTCACGTGCATCATACATTTTCTTGTGTCTGAGGTTTGGCGACGAGACAAAGTCTGGAAAGCTTTGGGACTTGGTATCTGTGTTGGACGGCACGGTAGTGGACGAGATTGTTGCTATTAGTCAGGGATCGCTCCATCCTTGTAATTTCACAGTTCCGAATCGATCACTTGCAATCCTTCGTAGGGCGAGTTCGACACGGCATATACCTGATACACCGGCACGACATGAGTCGCCTGTCACCGACAATAACAATTGAGCCTGTCGTGCTATTCTCGATACTCGATCATTCTCTAAGAAGGCAAGAAGGACAGGATAGAGTGATTGGTACTCTCTTGGGAATCAGGAGTCAAGATGGCACTGAGCTCGAAATCAAAGCTTCATTCGCAGTTCCGCACAACGAATCGGCAGAACAGGTCGAGGTTGACATGGAGTATCACAAGTCCATGTATGCCCTTCACCTCCGCGCCAACCCACGAGAAGTCCTTGTAGGATGGTACGCTACCACTTCAGACCTCAATGCATTCTCCGCCCTCATTCAAAACTTCTACTCGAGCCAAGGAGATGGAACCTACCCATACCCGGCAGTACACCTTACCATGGAGACGGACCCGACGGCAGGCATGAAGGTGCAGACTTATACGAGCTCATCGGTCGGCATCACACAGGAGAGAATTGCCGACTCGTGTCTCTTTGTGCCAATTCCGCACGAAGTCAGATATGCAGACAATGATCGCTCAGGAAGTGAGTTTTCTCCATGATCAAATTATTGAGCACCATGACTGACTATTTACAGTGGACGCCATCATGGCCGCAAAGGACTCGAGTTCGAGGACGACCACGATAGCATCTGACCTGGATAATCTACGTACGTCCATAGCTGACACGCTCTCCATGCTCGAGAGAGTGCAGAAGTTTGTGGATACCGCCAGGGACAACCCGTCGCAGGAAAACATCGCGGTCGGGAGGTTCCTGATGGATGCATTGAGCGTCCGACCATCGCTCGATCCGGAAGCCATCGAGAAGATGTTCAACAGTCACCTGCAAGACGTCCTGATGATTTCATACTTGGCCAGAACGGTCCGAGAACAACTCGAGATTTCCTCACAACTGCAGATTCTGGCCAACTAGGATTTTACTTCCTACCGAGACTTCGTTGGAAATTTAGAAAATAGCATTGTCGTTGTGCTTAGCAAAAATGACACTAGCATTGCACCCATCCAAATTTGCATGATCCTGAATCGATTTTGAAGTATATCAAGAGGTGTGGTCGTCCTTGAAGCATGTCACTTGATCACTATCATATGCCGACCGCCCTCCGCAGTCGTGCCGGGAATCCTTGAATGCCGTGCGGCCGGACGTCGAGGTAAAAGCTAGGCATCTGCAGCTTGCGCGGGTCGCCTCCGCTCTCGGCCTGCTTGCCCTTGTAAAAGTCAATGACATACTCGACCTTGGTGCCGGCTCGATCGACGGTCCAAAAGTGCGTGTCAAAGGGCCTGGTGTACCCGAAAAAGGAGAGCAGTCTGGCTTTCGGTGTGAGAATCTTTGAGTCGCCACGAAACTGGACGAGTTTGACGTTGCCGGTGCCGTCCACCCCTCCTCCATCTTCTGCGGTGTTCGCGGATCCCGATATGCGTTCCCACTCGAGGATTTCCTGCCATGCCCGCTCATTTACTGCGTTGTGGATAGACACCATGGCAGGCACGTCTTCCTCCCGCGTATTGGTGAACCCTTTCTTCATGACCGCATTGAAGAATTGTTGTGGCGAAGGATACTCCCAGAGCTTGCTTTCCTGTGCCGAAGCATCGTCGTCCGCTTTCGGGATTGTCGAGACGGTCCTGTTCGTTGGGAGCGCGCCTTTTTGGTGTGCCGCAGGGCGCTGTGAGTAAGTCGGCATAAAGTTTCGCGGATTGATGGAGGAGTCCTTGTCCACCGGACACTTCGATGAACCATCCTGTACGTTTTCTCGCGCTACAGGACATGTGCGTTCATCGTCTGGACTCGCTCGTGGTATTGACGTCGTTGTACTTGCTTCGGTCGCACCGAACCATTGCATCTTTTCAATATGACTGATTTATCTTGCTTCAGATGTTTTGAAACTCGACGTCGCTCGCTATGCCTGCGACTGACGCTAACAAGAAGAGGATTTGGAACCAGAGCTGCTCTATATGCACCTGTAGTATATGTTCAAGGGAAGTAGTGAGACTGAGCCTGAATCACAAGCATAATCATGAGCTGAAATGTCAGAAGTTGAAGCCACAAAAATAATCATAAAGCAGTGCCCGAAGTGGCAAGTCATACCGCAAGCCGAGCTGTACGGTACCTGGCCAAAGAAGAGCAGATCGGACAACCGGCCGCCAGACAGTCCGATGCCCTGGTTGACGATCGGACTCGAGGCCCCCCGCTGCGACCGTCATCAGCTCCGAGCCGCTCGTGGTTGCGCTGGTGGGTTGTCTCGCTCGCTACGTACCTATAGGTAGATGTCATGCATAGGTATACAATCAACATAACTCTCGTGCGACGCCAGCTGTTCGTGTCTTGCCCCGTCATCAGACATGACATCTGCAGATCTGCTCTTCTTCTACTCTCAACTTTCGTGGGCGTACTTGTGAACGGTTTCGTGCTCTTTCGTGCAGTGATAGATTTAGCTAGTCTGTTCTACGTATCCTTCATCAAGCAGTCAGGCATCGTTCATGTTAGCTCAGACTTAGACTTGGCGGCGGCGGCTACGGCAGCAGCAGCATTAGTGAGCATCGCTACCGGTGCTACACCATGCATTGAATCATCAGTACTCGTCCTCAGTGAGCGGCCGATCGCGATCGGTGATGATCTGCACACACGGGCGGACGGTCGGCCCCGTGAGCGGAACGACCTTGGAAGGCCTGATGAGTTGACACATTTGAAAGCGTCGAAGGATGGCATCGACAGCGAATGGATGGGAAATGCAGGCGACCGGCGCCCCGACGGAGGCTCCCAGGAATCGGTGCCCGCCCGCGCGCGCGGATCGGTTTGTTTTGTAATCCGCTTTCCACCACTTCGCACACCCTCACACTCTCACACGCTCCACAAAAACGAAACTAGGGCTTTTTTGATTTATCATGCCATTCCTCACTTGCTCTTTGCTGCAGGCTTTATAACATCCTCCTTTCGCCTCCACACGATTTCATTTTTCACCAAACGAAACTCGATTCTCTATACTTTTTTCCTTTAGAGTGTAAACCTGATCTATAAGAGAGGGTCTCAGCACATATCCGCGAGTCTGATATATCACTCTCAAGTAACAACATCTACCGCACCACCGGGCTGCACTGCTTCCACATTGAAAGCACCACAACACGTCCGAAGCAATGCAAAACTTCTTTGTCAACATCTTGGCAGACTACATCAACAAGAAATACTCGCTCACACCAAAGACGAAGCAGCCGGAGAGCTCGAAGAGGAAGCGCTCATCCTCGCCCAAAGTCAAAACAAGCACACGACCCGAATCGAGGAGAACACATTCACGCCACTCCACGGGAGCAACCAAGGATAGTCTACACTCATCAGTCGGTCCCTGGCCGGCCGAGTCGAGACAGCGTACGATGACCTCGGAGTCACAGTCTTCTACCACCTCTTCGAAATCGTCGTCGTCGAATGCGTCCAATTCCAGCAGTGCCAAGTGCTCGAGCGGCCGCCATACACGCGAGAGGGCTTCGGAGCAGCAGAAGTCCCGGACATCCGACGTGAAACCCCCGAAGCATCAACACAAGAATCCGAGCAATACGCGTACTCACAATGACCGAGGATTACCCGGCACAGTCAGTTCGGCACACTCGCGCACCTCCAGCAACTGCAGCAGCCGCAGGAGTTCGCTGCACTCTTCCAGCTCGGTGGAGTCTGCTGCCGCTATTACTCGTGGATACAAGAACACAAGACATGGCATCCAGGTCGTCTGAGATAAGAAAAATGTCATTATGAATCTAGGGACGTCTCCGGCGAATATATACTGTAAATAGTGATCTCCAACAGGTACATACAATACATCTAATCTTCACTTCTCCAATCCATTCCCTTTTCAATCTATTCATGCTGACAAAAGAAATATAATCCTGTGTGCACATGCATAGCTAGACTGTGGGCATATATGGGACCTCAAGCTGCCGGGCGCAAGTACTACTGCTGGCTATCGCGGATGAATGGCTGCAGGGACAAACTGCACCTCGCAGGCCTCTCCATCGAAGCTGCATGACGTCTTGTGGCTGAATGCAGGCGGTCTGCCCGCACAAATCTATAGCTCAGGAGACAAATTCCCCAAGCTGCTGCTACTGTTGCTCTTCGTCACATGCCAAGCTTAATTTCTCTCCTGAACAACTGAACAACGATCTTGCAGTATCTCGCTCGATAGCTCTTCCCTCCTCGGCCATACATCAGCTTTTGTCTGTCGACCGTGCCCTTGAGCCCTCTTCCCTCAGTAGCGCGCCCCGTATCGATGCCGTCCCCGAAACAGTCAGAGGTACAACGTCTGCACAAGTCAGTGTCTGAGCGAGAGGCCCGGTATCTGCAAGTCGTCAATGACAGGCTACCGTCCAGCCTTGCGAATCTGATTGAAAACAACTTTTTCACGTCTACCGCACTCTACACTTTCCTCCTCCTCCTCTCTTTCGTGCTATCGGTCTTCAGCAAGACTGCGGATGCAGATGTTGCCGCAGAATACAAACAACTCGCTTCGCAGGCCAAGCAGAATTTCTCCGAGGAAAAGGAAGAATTGAATAAGCACTTTGCAACAGTACTGGAGCAAACAAAGGCTAAAGCTGCCGAAGAATTGGAGAAAGCGCAGAACTTGGCCAAGAGCTCGGCAGGTGACTTGCAGGCCAAGGTCGCCGAAGCGAGAGCCGAGTCTGATGCCAAGATCAAGGAGCTGGAAAAGGAGATTGTTGCCTTGAAGGATGATCTGTTAAACAGCAGGGACGAGCACGAAAAGTACATCAAGACGGCCAAGAAGTTTGTCGATGATTCGCATGTACAAATCTCGGACTTGCATTACCAGATGGCGGAAAAGGACAAGAAGATTCATGCTCTAGAGTCGGTCGAGACTCACTTGACTCAAGAGCTGAGCAAGGAAAAAGAGATGCACGAGAGCTCAAAGGAGGCACTACACGATGCCGTGGACAAACTGATTCACGCAAAACAACAATTCACAAACAACACGAGCAAAAAAGCCGTCGCTTGAGGGATTGCGCTACTGAGGGAAGAGCTCAAGAACAAGGGATTGGACATTTAGACATTGTTGAGCGTTGCATGATGTAGTTCAACTTGAGATTGGCGTCTTGACAGGACTCGCCAAACACTAAGGACTGTGTAACTTTTGACCTTGAACATCAACTATCCTATATTCAGTGGCTCTTGTACAGTCTGAAGCAAATGCAGGCATCACCTATGATGATAAAACCAACTGCGGGTACATATGAGATCTCGGCTGCAATACGACGAGATTACAATCTCCACTACTTTTTGCGTGGTTGCAACTCTATCAAAAAATTACGTTTATTTGCAACTGGTCCAAGTATAACGCTGTTGGAGGACTGCACCTGCTAGACTTTTGCACAGGAACAAGGAGAGAGGGTACTCGGATGTCGACGGTCTATCAGTCGAGCACGACGGCTCCGGTCAACATTGCGGTGATCAAGTACTGGGGCAAGCGCGACGCGGTGCTAAACTTGCCGACGAATTCGTCCATCTCGGTGACGTTGTCGCAGGAGGACCTGCGTGCGTGGACGAGTGCGTCGTGTAGTGCGGACTTTAGTGGTGATCGAATGTGGTTGAATGGTGAGGAACGATCAACCGTTCAAGATGGACGATTGATGGCGTGTTTGCGTGAATTGCGGGCGTTGCGTGCGGTGGAGGAGAGTCGCGACGCATCGTTGCCGCACATGTCCGGGATGGGTCTACATATTGCGTCGGAGAATAATTTTCCTACGGCGGCAGGACTGGCTTCTTCGGCGGCCGGGTTTGCGGCCCTGGTACGTGCCGTGGCGGACCTATACGCGTTGCCGGCTTCGAGGACGGAATTATCGCGAATCGCGCGACAAGGATCCGGTAGTGCGTGTCGGTCCCTGTTTGGGGGATACGTCGCGTGGGAGATGGGCAGTCGTGGGGACGGGACGGATTCCTGCGCGGTTCAAGTGGCCGACGTCACGCACTGGCCCGGTATGCGGGCATGTATCCTCGTCGCCTCTGCGTTGAAAAAGGACACGTCCAGCACTTCCGGGATGCAATGCACCACCCGCACCTCTTCCTTATTTCCAGCGCGCATCGATACCGTCGTGCCCGACCGGATGGCTCGCATGACGGCCGCCATCCAGGCGAGAGATTTCCCGACTTTTGCAGAACTCACCATGCGCGACTCGAACCAATTCCACGCCGTCTGTCTCGACACTTACCCGCCAATCTTTTACATGAATGACGTTTCCCGCGCCGCCGTACGACTCGTCGAATACATCAACCATCAGGCAGGGGAGACGGTCGCCGCATATACTTATGACGCAGGCCCCAATACCGTCATTTATTACCTCGATGAAAACGAGCCCGCCGTGCTATCCCACATCAAAGGCGCCCTCCACTCGTCATCTTCAAGCTCTAACACTACCGGTGGAAAGGTAGAAGGATTCGAGGGACTAGCGGCGCATGAAGCGGCATCGGTGCCGGATGTATTAGGGCAAATCCTCTCTGCCGGCGTCAGTAGAGTCATCCTCACCAAGATTGGCGGTGGTCCCGAACGCACGGAAAAGAGTCTATTGGGAAATGACGGGTTTCCACTCAAGAAATAAAAGATCGGGACGCAAATTCAAAAAGCCGAATAGAAATTGGGAGAAAGATGGAACAACTGTATACTAGTCTAGCATGATGCATTTTAATTTTCCCCTGCCGCAAAGCTAGACAATACTGAAATTCATCTGGAGAGATGACCCAGGATCAAGCTTCCTGCGACGTGAATTCGCCATACTGTGCGAGCACGGCGGACCACTCGACCTGGCTACGGGTCAATTTACCCAAGACATTGAGAATCTCCGCCTCGGAAGCCCTGATTTGTTTCGTGGAATCGCGCTCCCGCAGCGTGAGTGATCCATCCGTGACGGTCTGAAAATCAATCGTGATGCCGAAGGGTGTGCCCAACTCGTCGTTGCGGGCGTACCGTTTCCCGATGGCGGCGGAGGAATCGTCGACTTTATTGGAAATCTCGAGTGCGCGCAACTTTGACGAGAGGCCGGGCACGAGACGCAGTAATTCGGGGTTTGAGGAGAGCGGCACGAGGAGGACACTCGTCGGCGCGATGGAGGGCGGAAAGGAGAGGACGCCGCGTTCCGTGGACTCTGGACGGATCCAGAACGAATGTTCCAGCACCGCGTACAGGATCCGGCCGATGCCAAAGGACGGCTCAATCACATTGGGCGTGTAGTCCCTGATGTTTGAGCGCACCTCCTTCAGTTCCAGCTTGACGAGCTCTTCCGGCACCTCGAAACCATTCACGCGAATGACCTTGTCCTTTGCCGCCTGCGCCTTTTCCTCCATCGACAGGTCTTCGATGGCCGCCTCCAGCGTCTTGGCGTCCTTTTTGAATTTCATGCCAAAGGCCTTTCTCTCCACGGTCGGGATCCATTTTTGCTCCACTATCGGCTCCTTCAACTGTTCACGCACAATCAAGGGATGTCCAGTCTTCTTGGAGTGGACAGTGAGATCGTACGCCGAGCGATCAGCACATCCGACACATTCGATCCAGCCGTAGGATGTCTCAATCTCGGCGTCCCAACAGTCGCATGCGTAATGTGCCATCTCAGTGCTCATGTGTTGTCTGAACCTCAGACGGGTCGGATCGATGCCAATTTTCATCAGGAAGAGGAAGATTCTCGCGAGATAGTAGCCCAAGGTCTGGTTGTCCACCATGCCGGATTTGACAGCTTCGCCTATCGTTTGCTCCACTATTGTCGTCTTTCCTGCAAGTTGGACGTCCCTCGACAGGAATCTGAGCTTGACGTCCTCAACCTCAAAGAAGCGTTCGTGGTCTTTCTTCAGCGGATCAACAAAGTACTCGACCTCTGCCATCAGAAACTCCCTGACACGAAGCAGACCAGATCTGGGAGCAATCTCGTTTCTGAATGACTTTCCAATCGATGCCGAGGCAAAAGGCATACGAGCATTGTTGAACTCTAGCAATTTGCTAAAGTTGAGAAATTGACCTTGTGCGGTTTCAGGTCGCAGGTAGGCTTTGAATTGACCGGTCGGTCCGATCTGTGTATCAAACATTAAATTGAATTGAATGGGGGGATTTAGCTTGCCATCGTTACCAGGATTGCGGATATCGTACTTTTCAATGAGCTCGCCGAGTTGTGGGCCACTATATCCATCGATTTTCGCCAGAATCTCTTCGTACTCCTGGACCACTGCATCGTCCAGTTTGACCGCCGTGATCTGCTTGACCTTCTTCTTCCTCTTCTTCTTGTCATCCGACTCCTCCTCGGTCGATGCAGCTTTGCCGATGGCTTCATTGTGACCCTTCAAGCGAGCTTCTATGACCTCTTCAACCAAATGATCAGCTCGAAAGATCTCGCCAGACACAGGATCTTTGCTCATCCAGTCAGCAAACTTGTCGACATGACCCGAGGTCTTGAGAACTTCCGCCGGTGTCAAGCAGGTCGTATCGACCTCCAGCATGGAGTCATTGATGATAAAGTGCTTTCGCCAGATGTCGATTATATTGGCCTGTAGAGCGCATCCGGTCGGACCATAGTCATAAAGTCCAGAAACTGCGCCATATATGTCGAATGCAGGACCATAAAAGAATCTCTTCTTGATGACATCCTCGATTTGAGCTCGTTCGAATTGACCTGAAACTGCTGGTCGAGAAGCCATAGTTTTAATGCCGCGTGAAAGTCGTCTGCAGGGAGTGAGAGATTGATAAGCTGTTCTGAAAATGCTATGCTTGATTATGCCGGGACCTATGAGCATACAAATCCTTTCATGGCACACGACAAGACGCCAGTAGCGCACGAAGAATAAATGCGATTCACCGACAATGAGTTTCGTGGACGTGACTCAAAAATCTGATCGTATACTAAATACGAGAACCTTCTGCGACGCCATGAAATGATGTAGCCTCGATGGCCATGGTTGAGCTGCGACTTTACGCGAACGCGATACTCCTCGTAAACACAATCATTCGTATACATTCTCGACAAGAGTGTTATAGGCCACACTCCTTCGCCCGACATTTTCCTGCAGTGTACTATTATCCTGCTTATATTCGATCAAATCTACTTATATGGCACCATTTATATTCAATGGCGGTAATAAGACAAGGGCAGAGCCATGTCACGAGTTCACGTCAGCCAGTACTGCACTGCATAAGGAATATCGTATTGACGACTGTAGCTGTGATATCCAATTCTGTCTCCAGAAGAATGGCTTCAAGCAAGAGAAATGCGAGTTTTTGGTGGATAAACTCTACGAGTGCTGTCGATCGCAAGTGTCCAATTTTTGATAAAGAAAGCCTCTGATGAGAACAGGTACTACAAGAGGCATCCAGAAGTCGAGAGTACAATGAGTTGTCCTGATCAGAAAGGCCTTGCTGCCAAGATGGAGTCGCGTGGGCAAGAAAAAGAGAATGATTCGTGACACTCTAGAGTGCGAATACCGTCAGCCCCGGCGCGCTCGCTAGACGTCTCCGATAGTTCCAGGACATTTGGCCGTCCTCGAGCTTAAGTAGCGCTGTGCTATAGACGCTTTATTGCTGTCTGCCAGCACTCTCTTCTCCGAGTACTTGACTCGCCGCCATACTAGAGCACATCAGTAATATCCTTAGTCTCATATGTAAAACACCCTACAATAGTCCAGCCTGTAATCCGCCCAATCGCTTTATAGCCTCGGCTTGTATACTCGTGACGCGCAAGTGATTATCCAGATCGCTCAAGTGCGCCTGCAACTGCGCCAATTGCGAGTGTAAATGAGCTAATTGTCTGGATTTATGCTGTGAAGGTGCGAGGGAAGAGCGCATGTTCGATGTTTGGCGAGTCGACATTGTTTCAATGGACGATTGCTTTGATGAGCTGCTGTTCTAGTGCACGACAAACCTTAGTATGAGTCGACTATCGTGTCGGAGCGCAAGCCACTGAGCCCTTTTGATCTTGGCACTCAGTGTCAATATACTACAGACCAACGAGCGTCGTTCAGAACTGGCGATGGATTTGTGAACACTACACTGTCCGAAGCCTGCGAACGCTAGTCCTAGGATAGATTATTGTGAGCACCAAGAGTACGCGCTTTCACCCGCGTCCCTTCGCTTTGTTTTCGTGGAGTCGCTCTGTGGCTTCACTCAGGCGGGAGGCGTACAATTGCGGCCCGCAGCTTCGAAGCCACATGATGTGCTTCGAGATGATGATTTCAAGATATCGATGTACTGGCTACTATTGTCCTTGGTGCTGACTGCTACAAGTGACAGGACACAATCTAATTCTGCCTAGGTCCGCGTTCTCTGTCGCATTCTCTCTGCACAGTTTAGATGTGCTATAGAACAGAATGTGGACAGTGCGGGAAACCAACCTGGGCCGGTTGCGGCAAACATATCGAACAGGCGCTGGCCGGTGTGCCAGAGAGCGAAAGATGCCATTGCCGTGACGAGGTAGCGACGAAAGTTATCCCATCATCCACTCAGCAGGTTCCCGATGCGCCTCGAGCTAATGAAAATGAGCAAGAAAACACTAACCCAGCAGAAGAACTCTCGACAACTGGTGTTGCAAGTGCATCGCATAGCTCTGATGTGATAACACACCAGCACGTTCTAGCTGGGCATACGGATCGAGTTTGGAACGTTGCGATTCATCCCACGATCCCTCTGATAGCCACTGCGTCCGCCGACAAAACTGTCCGGCTGTATTCTTCAAAGTCATTTCAGCAGGTGGGTTTGATAGAGGGAAATCACAAGAGATCAATCAGGTCCTGTGCTTGGAAGCCAGGTGAGCCAAAACCAGTGCTGGCTACAGCTTCTTTCGATGGTACAGCCGGCATATGGGATAGTCAGACAGATGAAGATACACAAGAGACGGAATGGGAATGTGCCGGATTATTGGAAGGTCATGAAAATGAGGTGAAGTCTGTAGCATGGTCGGCTAGTGGTACGCTGTTAGCCACTTGCTCGCGCGACAAGTCCATATGGGTGTGGGAATGTGAGAATTATGAGGATCCAGAGTGCGTGTCCGTTATGCAGGAGCACTCACAGGACGTCAAGTGTGTTACCTGGCATCCATCAGAAGAATTGTTGGCGAGTGGATCATACGATGATGAGATTCGTATATGGCGAGACGACGGGGACGACTGGATATGTTGTTCTATCCTGAAAGGTCACGAAGGGACGGTCTGGTCAATTGACTTTGCAATCTCTGGAGAGAACGACCAAGCACGATTGGTGTCTGCTTCGGGTGATTCGACGGTGAGAGTCTGGACTCGAACAGCGGATCCTGCAGCCACGAGAGAGAAGGATATCATACCCTCCATCATCAGGCCAGACCAAAATCAAGTGTGGGAACAGACCGCGACTTTACCTGCATCGCACCTGGGCGATATCTACACGGTGGCCTGGAGCAAAAACTCAAACAGAATTGCCTCTGCTGGAGAGGACGGCAACATCACAATATACGCGAGTAAAGCTGTTGCGGGTGCAGACTCTGAGAAGTGGACAACCGTAGCGCAGAAAATCAGTGCGCACGGTGTGCATGAGATCAATCATCTTGCATGGGGAGCCGTGGCTGAGGACGGTTCTGAGCTCTTGTTCTCTGCTGGTGATGATGGGGTCACCAATGTATGGAGTGTGTCTAGCACATGATGAGCATTGTGGACATCCATGGATCGGATTATTGCCTAACTTCTCACGCATCAAGCGCAGCGCCCATGACAGGTTCAATCGTGTCTTCTATCTGCTGGATGTGGTCATCTCATGCCAGGAGAGCTGCCTGTGCTCATAAGATGCCATCGATTGCAAGCAATGGCATGGCACGGACGAAGGTCGTCTGACTTGCTGTGATGAGCCGTGGACAGGATAGTAGGCAGATGCGTGATGAGACTGCTAGGCGAATCTCGCAAATTGCACTCTGGCAGTCAAGTCATCAGAGATGCCCTCGACTAGTCAGCAGCTGACATTTCGGACACAGGCTTGACACGAGGGGATCAACATGGCTATTACGTTTCCACAGTGTCGAGAAGTCTTGTCAGATGTGGACGTGGAAGTACGAAAGACACAACTCAGGGCAACCAAGAAGCCACCATATTGGAATTGTCAATATGACGAATTGTGTAACAGGCATGCTTCGCCAAGACTCTCGAAGCGAAAATTAAGAATAGAAAACTAGATTGTCTACACTCTGCGACTACAAGAGTCTCGATATGCTTCCACCTAGTACAACATCTGCACTTTGAAGCATTGGTGCGGCGGGAGTCTTGAGCTAGATTTGGTACAGACCTTGATTGGTGAGTTCCCTGCCCCCTGGTAGGTAGATCGTCCGAAACAAAAATTTTCGCACCCATGAATGATTTCACATGACGCAGACAAAAACGCCAGTGTCATTCCTGTCAGCTGTCGAATTTTTTTTTGTGAAGCGACAAATCGCCATTTCATATATGCATGGCACGATTGCATGGGGACTGCTGAGGAAACAACTGCGTGCTTGGGAGGCCGAAATTACAGCACTAAAGACGCGAAGTGGCACAACAACTCGTCACGCAGAAACGCAAGACTCGTCTTTGGGTTCAGCAAGACGATGGCGTCCAGTTGATGGACGCCAGTGGCAGCTGACAAAACAACGTACCCTCGATAGCTGGTCTGCTACCTTACCTCTTTTTACGACCTTACCTGGTACTGCAGAACCCTTCGAAAGCTCCCGAGGTCTTCTCTCACGCGCAACTCGATTGCAGAGACGCCAAGTAGAGCGCCTCTGAATTTGTGTGGAAAGGCTCGCCGGACGCGCTCGTTGATGCTGGCTGCAAGCGGTGCAGAATTATTGGTCTGGACGCGCTGGATTCATTCGGAGGTTGCGCCACAGACATACACAATCACTCTATCGGAGACCTGCCCGCGAATGGACTCGAGCAGGTGCGAGCTCTTAACCTTGGACACCACCACCAGACCGAGAGGCAACCACCTTGGAACCTTGGAAACCAAGAGAGCTCCCGAACAAGAAAAAAGCCGTTGGACAAAGTCTGGTGCAGGCGCCACCGGCTGCCAAGGATGGCAGATTTCCCTCCAACCGGCTGCTGTTGCTCACTTGCCCGCCTGCTGTCCATGCAACAAAATTCTCTCCGCTCTGCAGGCTGACCTGCCCGGTTTCCTTGTGTGAGCGTTGTGTGTGTCCAGACCAGCTTGGAACAACTTTCTCCGAGAACAGCTACAGCAGTAGCAGAGGCAGCAGCACATTCAGCTCGTCCTCCTGCTCCTGGTCACCGTTCTCCTTCATATCTGGCACTCACAGGCCTTGTTGCCAGCTATTCTGGTACGTCCGAGGTGGCCTTTCTTGTTTGGATATACCATGCATACTTGATCTACGGTCAAAACTTCAGTCACGGTGCTTCTCAGCCTCTGGTTCTTGGTGATTGGAACCACCATATAATCAGCCTCGAATGACATCGAGTCGATCAGCCAGACGTCGAGGTAACAGTGATGCCTACAATCTGCCTCGAATCGCTACAGATGTCCCTACTCGAGCCTACCATACTCCTCCGGCCTCCCGTTCCTCCGAGCCTCAGTCTCGTACCCGTACGACCGAGCTGTCTTGCGACTTTGACTGGAGGACGAGTCCAGAACGCAGCAGATTGGACAGCATGAATACAAGTCCTTTTGAACTCTATCGACGCAATGAGACATTCTTCAGCAGGGACGATGAAGAGAGCGAGGTACCGTTGGGAGAAATATTGAGGTTTCGACCAGGTCACAGATCACAGAAGAGTAGGGACGACTACGGAGTGGCCTATTCATTCTACCAGGACCGCACAGGATTCTCTCCTCCACAAACACCAGATGGTATATACTACAGGCAAGAGACGACTGAATTTGTAGCTGACACGGGCTAGATGATGCACTCAGTCTCGACTGGGATTCCACTTGTGATCCGTTCACTTCGAGATGCTTTCGCAGAGGAAGTCTAGTGCTCGATCCTGCAGCTTTCGACTCGACACCCTCAATCAACAATATTCCACCTGCCTCCCCAGGAGGAACAAGCGCAGCGCTGAAGCTGAAGCGAAGTGCGGAAGCCCTCAAGGAATTTAGTAAAAAGGTTTTACCAAGGTTGCGGATGCACAGTCTCAAGGATCAACCGCAGAATAACCTAGACTCGGCATACAACACTTCCCTCAGCCATCGCACAAGTCCGAGCACATCATCACAACCAGCCACGAGGTCCTCTTCTGGTAGGACTAGATCAAACACTTTGGAATCAAGTAGGTCTGCTTGGTCCAAGGGCTCTATTTCGCAGACTCAGCAGCCACTCGGCGCTCCTCTCGCTACTGACGCACCCACAAGAGAACATCTAGAGGACTCCTCGGATGTGCTGTCGCCGTTGGCCACGTACAGAAGTACTCATGGTCCCATGACTGTAGTCTCAGCTTCATCCGACCCTCATCCAGTACCTGTTCCGCCTTCCCCAAAAGCGGTAAATCCATCTACAGCAGCCAATTCGTCACTCGCCTCGCCAGGCTTGCCTACGCTCATCGAGCAAGATACACGTGCTCCTGCCATATCTGTACAATGCGAGAAACAGTTTTCTCCTTTTGGAGGCACTGATTCGGGCCTCGAGGAGATCATGAGGATGATGCAGGAGGAGGACGAATCATATGCGCTTACCGAAGAACGAATGGTTCAGTCTGGCTGGTCAACGGAGAGCGAGATCAACGACATCAGACAGCGACGTCAAGAGCAGCAGAATTTGTGGCAGCGCAGGCTAGATGATGCAGTTGACCAAGTGAAGGCTCAGGTCAACCTTGATTGAGTTCTTCACCTTGGCCAGGGACCTATCACATTACCACACCAACAAGGTTTCGTCGATAATGATTTCACGACGACCATTTCATGACACATAATTTTCAACTTTTCCTGCCGAGTCCAGGGATTGCACAATGACATAGACATATAAAAAAGCCGAGCCAGCATTAGCATATGGAAAAAGTATATAGGACAACCATGTACATTCAATTTCGCTCAGTCTGCTTTTGTCTTTGGAGTGTATATAGCTTTGCACTTCGTGTTGGTCGTGTTGGGCAGCCACTGTCTGGGCCGCTGATCTCGTCATTTCCAATTCCTCCATCCGCAGATCTCCCGCAACTCAGCAGCAACGTCTCCGGGGTTTCGGTCTTTGCTGCTGTCTTTGCCTCTCTTATCTAGCACTCGGTCCTGCTATAGGTCCGCCATAAGTCTACTTGGACTTGCGTCTTTCATCCACAGGACAAATCTCATCCTGGCGAATCGACTTGCCAGCATTTCAAGAGCTTTCTCAACGACAAGAAACATCATGGCTCCCATTACCAAGGAGTTTGACTTTCTAGTGATTGGTGGCGGATCGGGTGGTCTTGCTTGTGCCAGAAAGGCTTCTGGCGCGTATGGTGCCAAGGTCGGCATCATAGAAGGTTCAGGTCGCCTGGGAGGTACCTGTGTCAATGTGGGATGCGTGCCGAAAAAAGTCATGTGGAACACGGCCGACATGAGTGAGAAGTTGAAGGAAGCTGCAGAGTACGGATTCAAGATTACTCGCGATGCCGACTTTGACTGGCCATACCTCAAGAACAAGAGAGACGCATACATCAAGCGACTCAACGGCATCTACGAGAAGAACCTCGGCAACGACAAGGTCGAGTGGATATCAGGATATGCATCGTTCAAGAGCAAGAACGAGGTCGAGGTCAAGATGCACGATGGCAGTGGCACCAACACATACTCTGCCAAGCAGATATTGATTGCTGTGGGTGGCGCGCCTACCAAGCCCAAGGACATCCCTGGCTCGGAGTTGGGAATCGATTCTGATGGCTTTTTTGATATCGAGAAACAACCCAAAAAGGTGCTCATTGTCGGTGCTGGTTACATTGCCATTGAATTTGCCGGAGTCTTCAACGCACTCGGCACCGAGACGCACTTGTTCATCAGACACGATCAGTTTTTGCGACCGTTCGATTCCATGGTGCGAGAGACAATCATGGACACCTACACCGAGGACGGCATCAAGATTCACAAAAAGACAAACGCCACCAAATTGGAAAAGGTCGGCGACAAGATCAAGGTGTCCTACAAGTCAGAGTACGATGGAGAGTCCTCGATGGAGGTGGACACCGTCATCTGGGCCATTGGTCGATCACCCGAGACTGACCGACTCAACCTCGACAATTGTGGCGTCAAGACGAACGACAAGAAGCAGGTCATTGCGGACGAGTACCAAAACACCAATGTCGACAACATCTACTCGCTGGGTGACGTCGTGGGCAAGATTGAATTGACGCCCGTAGCCATCGCGGCGGGTCGCAAGCTGGCGGACCGCCTGTTTGGCGGCAAGAAGGACGCCAAGCTGGACTACAACTTGGTCCCTTCGGTGGTGTTTGCGCACCCGGAGGTGGGCAATATCGGGTACACGGAGGAAGAGGCGGAGGCGAAGTTTGGCCGGGAAAACATCAAGGTCTACAAGAGTTCCTTCACGGCCATGTACTACGCCATGCTGGAGCACAAGGCACCGACAAAGTACAAGTTGATTTGCGAGGGCCCGAATGAAAAGGTGGTGGGTCTGCACATCATCGGCGCCGGATCGTCCGAGATCCTGCAAGGGTTCGGGGTCGCCATCAAGATGGGCGCCACAAAGGCCGACTTTGATTCCTGTGTCGCCATCCACCCGACCAGCGCGGAGGAACTGGTGACGCTCAAGTAGTGCGGACAATATAGACACGATTGGGACGAGTATCATGCCATCATGAAACACCGTAGTACAATATAGATTGAGTTTGGATTCTTCGAATAGTCATCACCTCGCGATCAAAACGTGTTGCGTCATTGTGTGTAAATTCCCGTGAGCGGGCATGAATCATCCTCTGTCTCGTCCTCTACCTGACTCTGAGGGAATTTCAGTGGTGACGAAAATGATGACATTAATACTAACAAATTGAAAATGCTTTCCGGCCGGGCCCCAGGACATACGACTCTTGCGCTCGGTACGGACACGTTTGTCAAAGTCGAAGAATAGAATAGAATAGAATAGAACCATATTACACGATGCCCTGCATGACTTGCGGATAATACTATCATAGTCAGCCTTCTTCAATGCTCTAGAACCGAAAATTCGACGAGTGAAAGCGGAGAAGGGATGGAACTGACCTTGACCATCTCGTTGAAGAGTCCGGGAAAGTGATCCCTCAAGATTTCGGGATTCACGGCGGTACAGACAAACAGTGTGGCCACCCCGGAAGTCATGGGCACCACGGCCGTATTGGCGATCTGTAGGCCGATGCAAAAGGACATGGCCATGACGATCGGGTAGTATCCTCCCGTGGCGTTGTATGCCGGGTCGGTGTATTTCAGGTAGAGGTAGGACAGGAGGGCCGTCAGGTAGGCTATGAATGTCGTGCCGCAACTCAACACATTCGAAATCAGCGAGTCTATCGTATCAGTATCAGTATAAATTTCCTGGAGGAGGAGGAGGAGGAGGAAAGGAGGGAATGGTTACCGTTGATGAGGGCGTCGATGCCGCGCTGCTTGAATAGGCGCCAGGTATCCCGTGCGGCATTGAGGTAACTCTTGCCGTAGAGGGCGACCTCGACGTAGACGTACTTGTTGAAATACTGCAGGGCCCACTGCAAAAAGCCGACAAAGCACTGCAGCACGCACCCAAAGATGGCGCCCATCATGTCGCCAGACTGAGCCTCGTACCGCGTAAACATGTCGATCGCCTGACGAATCAATTGAATCACGGCCACGAGCAGACTCCCAAAGGCGACGGAACCAAAGGAGTACGTCACTGTCCGTCGAAAGGCGGATTTCGCCGCGTGTTTCGGGATACCCTCGGGACTCGCCACGCCGTAGTAAAAAGACCCAAAGATGCCGCAGATGGTGGTGTGGATGACGTTCTTGATGAATTCCGTGACCCAGTACGCGGTGAAGGTGAGGAAGATGAGGACGAGGATGAGGGAGGCATTGGAGCACGATCCGCCAGAGAGACTGCAGCCCGGGTTGGGCGCGCCCGTGGACGTCGTGTTGGGCGAGTACTTTGCGTACGCCGCCACGAGCGTCACTGACCACCACGCGCTGAAGAGCGCAGTGACGACGGTGCCCAGCGCACTCACCACGTAGACGCTCTTGTAGTGGCTCGCCACGTCCAGCGTGAATTGCAGGTACAAGGCGGCCAATGGGATCCGGCCGCGCCACGACCAGAAGCAAAAGGCATAAAAGAGGGCAAAGAGGAGGAAGATGATGCCGGCCGGGTACTGCTTCTCGTAGATGTAGTAGACCGCCGTCGCGATCCCCGTCACGATGTGAATGATGCCCGTGATCCAGATGAATGCCTTTGTAAAGGCCCGCGCGAGGGCAAAGTAGAGCGCCGACGACAGTACCGCAAAGACCACCACAAAACCGAGCAGGATGGCGGTGTTGCCCGACAGCGTGAAACTCTCGTTCGAATTGAATGCGCCCTGCTTGTTGAGTCGAAACGCATTCAGCGAAAAGCCAGAGATGACGGTAAAAGCGAGGAAGCACGCAATGTACGCGACCGCAAAGATTGGGTCCTTGTACTTTGACGGCGACGGGAATTTCTCATTGAACGTCCCGCCCTGCTTGATGTTGCCATTCTCATAGTCCGCTTTGATGTCAGTCATCCCTGCTGTGTTGGCCCTGCAAAATCAAGCAATTCAGATCAACGAGACGAAAACAATCTCGTGCGCTCGGAAGGAGCACCGCGAGAGGGAAGCAGAACGGCCGCAAGCTTGCAAGAGTCTATAGCAGGCAGGCAGGCGAGAATGAATGGAGGCAGGAAAACGAGCAAGACAGAGACGGACGAGGCCCACTTCGTATTACAAGCACAAGCACAAGCACAAGCGCACAAAAAAGGGGAGAAATGCCCCCCAAAAGTGGGTGCAAGTAAGCGAAAGCGAAAGCGAAGAAGGCTCGGCAAAACAAGAAAAACAAGCTTATTTCACAGCCTAGAACTGAACGGATGGGGAGAATGCGGGAAATTCCCTCAGCGGCGCATCCATCGATTCACACAATTCGGTTGCACAATTGTTTGTGCACATGTCAGTTTCCGTCCGCTATAACTATTGCAGCACTGATATTCGTCTCGCTCTCATG
Organism: Taphrina flavorubra JCM 22207; assembly: GCA_000836175.1. Lineage (NCBI taxonomy): Eukaryota > Fungi > Ascomycota > Taphrinomycetes > Taphrinales > Taphrinaceae > Taphrina > Taphrina flavorubra. The sequence goes on along the minus strand of DF819261.1, from coordinate 82,364 downwards.
CACGTTTCCGTAAGTGGCCATGCAGATATTCATATATACATATATTTAGTTATCATTTGTTTGTCCGCCATGAAGATTAATGTTGCCGGGGCATGGCATTGAGATGATTGCTGCGCTTGACCTCGAATGACCGTTTCATGGCCTCGAGCGCTTCGATACCTTCGCGATCGCTCTCGAATCGTTGCAAATTACTTTTGCGTCGATCGCCGTTTGGTTCCTGTTGTACAGCCGGTGAACTTGTGCGCGGCGGCACGCGTCCAGTCCGGATCCCGCCGCTGCCTGCAGCCTCGACGTTGGCCTGCCGAATCTTGGCAACCTTCTCCTTCAACTGCTCGGGACTGCGTTTCCGCAGTTCGGGAAAGATTGTGCCCAGTAGCAGGTCCAACGTAGAGAAGAGCAGGATCTTCGTGATGACTTTGGATTCAAAGAACGGCAGTATGAGTCCTGCCGGAAGATGCGTTGTGACTTGAGCATGCAATTGGGCTTGCTCTGCTGGTGAGGGAACGATTCTAGTCGGAGAGGGCAGGTCATTCGGAAAGAGAATATTGCGTGCCAAGGCCACGAGCTTGGCTAGTGAGCTGTGAGAGATGCTGCGACGTAATTGTGCATTCGCAACTGCCAGGATGTGACTTCCATATGACAGATCGAGTACGGGTAGCACGACAGAGAGGACAAATGGCCTTAGAAATGGCCAGTCCGAAGGTCTGATCAACTCTGTCAGTATAGGCGGCAAGGCCGTGTCATACAGTGATCGTCTAGCTCGGTATGAGTGGGTCAGTTTTTCCATGTCTCTCGGAACATTCCAGCTTTTAGGTTGCGAGTACTCTGTTGTGGTTTGTTGTGCATTAGCAGAAGCGCCGGACCATGGCCAATTGGACCATATAGACGACCAGGTCTTAGATATTGTATGAGACACAACTGCGCCAAATCGTGCTTGCCAGGTCTCCAACGCCTTACGTCTTCTCTGCTCCAGTGTCTGACACAACTTGAGGATCAATTCATCCCAAAACCAGGGTTCGCTGAGTCGTTCAATCACAGTCTTGAGCACGAGGTCTGCCAATAACTCGCGGGTGAAGCAATATGCCACTTCACTCATGAGATGTTCCTCGGGCAGAAGAACCACCAGTAACGCATCGGCAATGTGCATCAGATAAGTGGCCTGATCAGCTGTAGCGGGATGATTTTGTAACGCCTGGAAAGCTTGCTCCAGGGTGATGCCTGCCCTAGCCCGATCTCTGGCGAGGTTGTAATTCTCCAAATGCCTCAAGAATAGTTCCGGAATCTGACACGATAGCACCGTGGACCAGTCAACGGCCAGGACCCGGCCTGCCAAAGTGCTCTCGACGTGCACGATGAGCTCGTCAAACTGCTGAAACAGCTCTTCGTCAGTCGAAAGATTTGCATACCAGCTGCGAACGTGCTGCTTCAGTAGAAGGGACAAGAGCGCGCGTACTTCGACTGTGATTTCAGATATGTTGCTCTTCTGATCACCATCCATGGATGGCGTCAGTCTGACTGACGGAGATTGAAGCGTTAAATTCTACAGCAACGATGAACCAATAACAATGGATGACCCGTGTAGTAAAGCATTGTTGTGCTTGCTTCTCCTGATGATGGCGTCTGATGAGCTAGCTACAATGCAAGATCACAGCTGAGGTGATGACTGATTCAGCCAGCACACGCCCTCATCACTCTTCACAGACGATGGACGATTGAAGTATTAGTCTACACTGATGCTCTTGTATGAGCAATATCCCTATGCATAGTCATTCATGTAAACTCAGAGTGTATGTGCTGTGACAATGTTCATGGGAAAATATAAGCACAAGTATAACCTGTACCGTATGCCACTGCTGGGCAGCAAATTGATCACTGGATCACTACTAGTAGTACGTGGGTGCATGGAGGAGAATCTGTATGGCGGAGCTATCTTGCATCAAACCTCCAGCTTCCAACCTTGGAAGGGTCGGCCGCGGGACACTAAGAAGCGATAAGGCAGGTCTAGTCAATCCGCCAATGAAGTTGTGAGATACGCGGCAGCCAGATTTCCGGGCTGAAGATTGCGGGCAGACTGAAACGGCGAGACTGCCCAGACGTGCCCAGATGTGCGCGAGACTGGGAGGATTGAGGCGCTGCGGGGGGACGAGAGCGAAACGCCTCTGCTTAGACCCACACGGACGCCAGACAAGGTCTCTGGCAGGCTGACAAGCTGGCTGTTCATAAGTACGACCGCGGGACAACTTCATTGAGCAGCAGACCCGCGGAGCAACTCGATAAAGTGTCTGGCTCTTGCTTGCAGACAAGACACTTAGAGATCATCAGTCTTGTTCTTTCGTCCTTACTCCATAGCCTCTTTCCTGGCTCATCAGCAACGCTCGAATCAGCTCGTTTGGCTAGAACACGGTCGGATACCAGATTCCCACTGATACTCATCCATTCCTGCACTCCATCAAAGCTCTTGCCTATACTACGGAGATAGACTCTGCCAGGAAAGCAATTCAGATCGATTCTCAAGGATGACCGCCCTGGTCGGTGCAAAACCTAAATTCCTGGCTCTGCCTGGTCGTGATGTTCCAGGACGTGTGAGGTCCAAGACGCTTACGACACCAATGGGGACTCCCCTGGAAGGAATATCCGTCTTCATCACTCCCGAAATGCTACTGCAGATGAGCACGCCGAAAGCAAAGAATTGGGACAAGTTGCCAATCGAGCTCAAGTCACACATCTTGAGCTTCCTTCCTGGCACGGACAGGATTCGTTGTATGGCGGTAAGTGATGCTCGTGTTTGCGTCACTGACTAGTTCTGACCAGACTCAGGTCAACCGTGAATGGTGCTCGATGGTCAAAGATGGATCATTGTGGCAGACCCTTGATGCCTCCTCGTTCTACGCAAAGATCCCGGCACCGCAGCTCATTCGCTTGATTCAACAAGCAGCCCCGTTCGTGCAGAATCTCAATTTGCGTGGATGCTCACAGTTGAAGCCTGGACACCAACTGGATCTCCACAACCTTGTTCGAGCTTCATTCGAGGGCTGCCGATTCCTGAAGACCAATGATCTGCACGCACTCTTGACACAGAATTCAAAACTCAAACATCTCAATGTGAGTGGTCTGAGATGCGTCAACGATAGCACTCTACAGACACTAGCTACTTGTTGCCGATCGATACAGAGCTTAGACCTCTCTTATTGCCGGGGAATATCAGCACCAGGCGTCCAAGTTGTCCTTTCGAGCCTCGTCGAGCTTACCGATGTCAGACTCGGTGAGTGTCGGGTGGCACAGGCAACTCTGGTTGCGATTCACAACTTGAGACATCTGACTCGTCTTTCACTGGCTGGTTGTACGGATCTGAGAGATTCTTGGCTGAAGGACATGATTTATGGAGAACTCCAATACGGCGTGATGCATCCAGAGACTCGTGTCAAATCGAGCCTTTTGCATCTGGATTTGTCCCGCTGCTCACACCTCACTTCCGATGCATTCAAGTATCTCTCTTGGGTCATGCCACATCTGCAGAAACTTGAGCTTGCAGGGCTGACTGGCATAACAGACGATGGGTTGACCAAGCTCTTGCCGTCTTTACCAAGTTTGTCTCATCTTGACCTCGAAGATTGCAAAATTACCGATGCCACGTTGTTGTCGTTGACTTCGTGTCCAAAGGTCCGGCACGTTCAACTCTCACATTGCTCTCGGATCACGGATGAAGGTGTCTTGGCCATGGTCGAGAACCTGCCGCTGACACACCTCGATCTCGACAACACGCGTATCACCGACCGAGTGTTGAGTGCCGTCGCCGCCAAGCCTCAAATGATGAGGCTTTCTATTTATGATTGTCCGTCCCTGTCTTGGACTGGTGTCTTGTCTATCCTGACGGCCAACAGTTCGCGACCGCAAAGTCTGAAAAGGGTCAAGACTTTCTATGGATGGCAAAGGCCTGTAGATGGACATACTAAGAGATGCTCTCGAGGTGATATCAAGGGTGCCAAAGAAGTGGAGCGCGAGTGGGCAACATACATGATTGGTTCGTCTGAGGAATTGCTTAGGACCGGCGAAGCACGGACTAGATTTCTCGAATTTGATGAGGAGGGCATGAGGATAATCGGCAGAGAACGTACCAAACCACGATCCTGCATCATCATGTGATGAGGACCTTTGTCTGCTCAACAAATCTCAAGAATTGGATTTAATTAGAATTAGCATTTCAGCGTCAGAGCGCCAGCCGAATCTTGTACGGCGTCAAGCACAGGCATTGTGGCATAATCACATCTATGATTCGAATTCAATAAGAGGGCGAAAAATTCATCGCAGAAATGTTATGAGTGCGACGTCAAAATTGTAGCTTCGTCCAGCAGCACACCATGTAAACTGCTGATCAGCTCACAGCGACCCAAATCAGATCGTGCTCCCGCTTCGTGGTGTCGCGATGGGCTCAGCGCGTCTCGCCATTGGTCATTGTCCCTTGCACGTGTCGATTGGGAAAAAATCCTGCTTCGATTGATTGAACCACTCTGCTGCAGGGTGTCTCGTCTGCCTGCTTGCCTCAGCAACCACTGACTCCCTCCGCTGCTGGGGCCTCTACAAAAGACGTTCAAATTGTTCTGGTACGTGTGCTAAGATACCAGACCCCGGAAAGTACAAGTATGGTTTCCTCAGCAGTCCTCGGATTTCCACGAATTGGTCCCAACAGAGAGCTTAAAAAGGTAGAAAACTCTGTCATCCTCAATCAATCTATGCACTAACAATTATCAGGTCTCAGAAGCATACTGGGCATCAAAGACAGATGTAGCTGACCTCGAGAAACAAGCTAAGCAGATCCGTCACGACAACTGGACCTTGCAAAAGGAGCAGGGCGTGGACATCATTCCTTCGAACGACTTTTCATTCTATGATCAAGTCCTCGACCACTCTCTCCTCTTCAATGTTGTGCCGGAGAGATACCTCGAGTACAACCTCTCTGAACTCGACCTCCTCTTTGCCATGGGTCGTGGTCTGCAGAGACCTTCCAAGGATGGAAAGCCAGCAGTCGATGTCACCTCCCAGGAGATGGTCAAGTGGTTCGATTCGAACTACCACTACATGAGACCAGAGGTCGCTGACAACACTGAATTCAAGATCAATGTCAACAAGCCTCTTGCTGAGTTCAACGAGGCCAAGGCTGCTGGTATCAAGACCCGACCAGTCCTCATTGGTCCCATCACTTTCCTTTACCTTGCAAAATCCGCCAAGGGTTCGAGCAAGAAGCCTCTTGAGTCTCTCGAGAAGTTGATTCCGGTCTATGCCGACCTCCTTTCACAGCTCAAGGCTGCCGGTGCTGACTGGGTTCAGATTGATGAGCCTGTCCTCGTTTACGAGCTTGAGTCATCGGTCACTTCCTTGTTCGCTTCCACTTACGAAAAGCTTTCGTCTGCAGGACCGAAGCTCATGCTCACCACATACTTTGACGCTCTTGGATCTAACACTTCGGTCCTGAAGGGTCTCAAGGTTCACGGTGTTCACGTTGATCTTGTTCAGCGATCCGCTGCTGGTCAACTCGATGACATCCTTGCCGTGCTCGGAGATGACCAAGTCTTCTCTGCTGGTATCGTCAATGGACGAGACATCTGGAAGGTCAACTATCAAAATGCTATCGCCAAGGTCCAGACTGCCGTGCAGAAGCTTGGACAAGACCGAGTCATCGTTGCCACTTCGTCGTCCCTCATTCACACCCCTGTCAACCTCGAATCTGAGAAGAAAATCGACCCAGAGTTATACGACTTCTTTGCATTTGCCAAGCAAAAGGCACACGAAGTTGCTGTCATTGCCAAGGCCATCACTTCAGGCCCAGAGTCTGTCAAGGCTGAACTTGATGCCAACGCCAAGTCAATGGAGGCACGAAAGAACAGCAAGATCACCAACGATGCCAAGGTCCAGGAGCGCGTGTCCACCATCAACAAGGAATTGGGCAGCCGAAAATCACCATTTGAGACCCGAGACAAGCTTCAGCGAGAACACCTCAAACTTCCAGACTTCCCAACCACAACGATCGGCTCATTCCCACAGACCAAGGAGATTCGAATTGCACGAAACAAGTTCACCAAGAAGGAGATCTCTCCAGAGGAGTACGAGAAGTTCATTGAGAAAGAGATTCAAGCGGTCGTCAAATTCCAGGACGACATGGACCTCGATGTCTACGTGCACGGAGAGCCAGAGAGGAACGACATGGTCCAGTACTTTGGAGAACGAATGAAGGGATTCGCTTTCACCTCGAACGGTTGGGTTCAGTCCTTTGGTTCTCGATACGTCAGACCACCTCTTATCTGTGGAGACATTTCCCGTCCAGCACCCATGTCAGTCAAGGAATCTGTCTATGCTCAATCACTCACCAAGAAACCAATGAAGGGTATGTTGACTGGTCCAGTTACCATCCTTCGATGGTCCTTCCGACGAGATGATGTCCCAGAGTCAGTACAGGCCAACCAGTTGGCACTCGCGCTCAGAGACGAGGTCGTTGACCTCCAGAATGGCGGTATCAACGTCATCCAAGTCGATGAGCCAGCCTTGCGTGAGGGATGTCCTCTCAAGAAGTCTGAATGGACGGAGTACTTTTCATGGGCAGTTGAGGCTTTCCGTATCGCCACTGCCGGAGTCGAGGATCAGACTCAGATTCACTCACACTTCTGCTACTCTGACTTTAACGAGATTTTCGATGCCATCGAGGCTCTCGACACCGATGTGTTGTCTTGTGAAGCTTCAAAGTCTGACCTCAAGCTTTTGGATGTATTCAAGTCCAAGAACTACAAGGTCAATGTTGGACCAGGACTCTTCGACATTCACTCTCCTCGAGTGCCACCACAGAAGGAGTTTGATGAGCGAATCGCTGCCATGAACGCTGTCGTCAAGAAGAATGCTCTGTGGCTCAACCCTGATTGTGGTCTCAAAACCCGAACTTGGGAGGAGTGTACTGCTCAGCTGAAGAACATGGTTGCTGCCGCAAAAGCTGCCCGAGCTGCCGCTTAGATCCTTACACTGGGAAAACAAAAAGTTCAACACGATTTTAATGATCACCAAAAACAAGCGCGGGCGATAAATTAGTCCAAAAGTCCCTTTAACAGAAGGACAATAGCATAGATTGCTATCACAAAAAAGTATCGTCAGAGTCGCTACTGCATGCTTTGTGCAAGCATCTCAAAAAGTTTTTAACGACACACTGTATCACCACAGGAATTATCATAGTAAATATATGCCGGACCCGGCTTGAAATCATCTTGTATGACGAACGTGAAGTACTGAACCTGACTAAGATATACATTTTGTTTCTAGATTGCATATCTTCGTGTAGCCAGATTCTAGTACGCGGAAATTGCCTGATGGCCATCTGCTCGGTTACGTCAGTATTGTTGGCTGATCAGCACCCGAATTTCGAGTTTGACAAGTGCCTCTTGCTGTTACCCCATAATTTCGTGCCAAAACTTGGTCATCCTTGTTATATTTCTCTTTTCAGAGCATATAATCCGGGACTAAACGATCAAATATCAAGAATGCAGCGTACCTTCATGTCGAGAACACGTCCATGGACAATGACCCGATCGAGTCTTGCGAATCGATCAATGATTGGAACAAGGTGCGCGTCCTCGGGGACGGGAATCCACACGAACGGGGCGGGCGAGGTACCCAAGACGGAAGCCAACAGTGGCCGACACGGCCCTCCTAAGCAAACACACGAGACTGGGTCAAAAGGGGACGGGGATCAGCCGCATCCGAGGGAACATGTGGATCAGATTGAAAGTCTCGGGAAAAGTGGTGATAAGAATGGGGAGGCGAGTCCGGAGAAACAACCTACGCGATCTACGGGCATCAAGTCAGGTACGTCCCATTCGTCCTTGTCTTGCCAGTCTGAGAAAGAATCAGTGCTAATCGAGATGTAGAGCACGAAGGAGATAGTGAGGCGCACAAGTAATCTATTCTATAGGTTAGATGGCAAGTGAATCCGAAAAGAATGCTAGTGCTTCTAATGCTTCTACTATTATAAGCGACCATCAAACATGCCTTGAATGGATTGCGTGATGATGTCGATGAACCATCGTCGATCCTCGGTGCCGTACCACCCAATGTGTCCGCCGTTGCGGGTGGCGAGGAGGACGAGTCGCGGGTTACGGGCGACTTGCTCGTACGGCAACAGGTCGTCGAGGGCCATGGGATCGTCCTGGGCATTGAGGAGGATGGTGTTTGTCGAGGTGATTTTGTGCACGGTGCGGGCGGACGATGCGGCGGCATAGTAGTGCATCGCCGAGGGAAATCCAAACGCTTTCGCGGTGAATGCCTCGTCGAATTCCCGTAGATTGCGCGCCGCCATGACGCGCTCGACCACGACACCTTCGTGTTGCGCGAGCATGTGTGCGTGTCGATGGAAGAGACGCTGCAGGCCGGCGGCCATGCGGCGCGAGTAGAGTCGGCCGAGCCAGTAAGACTCCAGGTTGACGCTCGAGCGGTCGAGCACCCAGGGGTTGGAGACGGCAATGGCGAGGGCGACGCGGGAGTCGCTGTCGAAGCGGGCGAGGTAGTTGCAGAGGATGTTTGCGCCGAGCGAGAAGCCGACGACGAGGATGCGGCGGCGCGGGTACCGGGATGACAAAAAGACGAGCGCGGCCCGCAGGTCGTCCGTCTGCATCGCGTTCCAGTACGTCGTCGACGTGACTTTTGACCGTGCACATCCGCGCGCATTGAAGGCCACCACGGAGATGCGGTCGTCGTCGTCGTCGTATGCTGCGTAAATCGCCGTGACGGCACGTCGAATGTAGTTTTCATGACTGCCGCCCGCGATGCCGTGTACCAGAACCGCCAGTATACCCTCCGTGTCGCTGCCGATCGATTGCGACTCGTGCGGTGTCATGTATGCCGTTCGCGGGGGGAGGTTGACGTCCCCACTAGACTCGTACTCGGCTTCCGAAAGACTCTCGGTCGTGCGCACGGCAAAGTCGAGGGCATTACTGCCCCCGTCCGCGTGTTCTAGCAGATGTCTCTTGTAGTAGACGTGATCCACCTTTTCGAAATTGGCCACGCCGCTGTACAGTGTCGAGAGGTGAGGCCACGAGAGCAGCCATTTCAGTGGTACGTGACCTGCAACGACCGATGGCAGAGTCGCTACGAATGCACTCAATTTCGTGCTTTCATCGGACTGAAACACTTGCAACTTGGAATGACAAGTGCCAATGTTCATGCTGAGAATGATATGATGACGGCAGATATACCTCCGATATTGTAATGAATGTTGTGCTTAGACAAGGCTCGATTCAGAGTCGACCAGTTGGGTCACCAAGCTGTCTCTGACTCAAAATTCAAGGCTCGCAGAGCTCACAACAAGTACTCAGGATCGCATGAGAAGCATGACCTGGCCCAGCAGTCTGCCTAGACAGGACTGCCCGGTCAAGCTATTGAATTCATGTCAACATAACAAATTCATGATGTTGAAGTGCAAGATAAGAAAAATTGATGATCAGATTCGAGTCATACGATATCGGCTCAATCACATGTCAGACATCCAGTTAAGCGAGCAGCGGATGTCTCAGGAAACGTTCGTGCCCCTGCATCCAGTTGTGTCCATGCATGGGTTTGCATGCATGCGGCAGAAGTTTGGTGAAGATGTCCACTTCAGGACTAAACTACTGACGAGGCCTGGTGCTTGCAGATTATACAGGTCGTGTTCATTGTACCATTTCTGCCGTAAAGGGTGCGCACGTACACAGTAGGAGCACCATAAAGCAGCACAAGTTTTCTGCCTTGACGAAAGCCGAAAGTTTATTATACCGCAGTACTCATAAACATGAGACCGAGACATTTCCATGCCAAGCTCTATTTTGGGACATATAAAAATAAAGTACTCCGGCACCAAAATTGAGATTTCATTCTCCCTGTGCTTCGTGAACGATACCTTGCCGTAAACAAAGGTTGGATCAATTTCCCGTGCTTGAAGGATACGAGCAATCAAATAGAAGGTGCTTGGTTTTGTACGATTGCAGTAGATTGACCATATCCTGCGTTAATTTTTATTTGGCATACCCTAAAAAGTCATGCAGGTGCTTGATGGCCAGGCTCTGGCATGCATATGATTGTACAAGACTTGCCTCGCCGGCGGCTGACTCTCAGTTTTCCATCGCTCGTGCTATGTTGTCCGAGGAGGAATTTGTCGAGCACAACTCAATAGGAGACCGCAACTGCACTCAGTTGTGAGTGACAAACTTGCCATGATAGTCACGCAAGCACATTGCGATCGTGAGTCGTCATATGCATGACGGGTTTGCGGAGATAGGAACGGTGCAAGCGGCTCTGATGGCAGTTCTCGATCAGGCAAAATTAAGCTTGCGAAAAACTTTAAACCTGATTGTGTGTAGATCTGAAAGGCAACCCTTAACAGGACACGTAAAAGTGTGTAGGTACGGAAATGGAAGCCAGGGACCGAGTTGTTGAGAGGAGCCTGGACTCGCATGCACAGAAAAAATGATATATCGTCGTTACCATGGTTCGACCCAAGTCTTAAAGATGCCATTGCCTGGTTGACACGTACCCTTGACACCACCTTATCTAATGTGGCCACGCGGTCGCGCACTTCTTTATATTTGTGCCCAAGAATACATTCCGACTTGGTACATTGGTACATGTCAAGTCTTGGCAGCTGCAATAGCTTAAACTCGAGCTATCAGATTGCAGACGTGCGTTCAAGGCCGACTATTCTGAACACTATAGCTCTTCCTATATCCAGTAGTGTTTGACGCAGTCACAATGCCGTGCGGTATGAGATATGTCAGAATCACATGAAGAAACTCAAGTCAGTGTACTGTGAAGTTGTGATATTGCACGCCCAGCTGCAGATCTACGTTTACATGTCACATATGCATCAATCACAAGTGCAGTAGAGAGAGAGAGCTAGTAGCGGCACCTTTTGATATCGCTGCAAGCCTATTGGTACAGCTGCAGAATGATATATACGTATAGACATCACAATGACAAGACTGCAGTACCTGTGGACCCCAGTGACCCACTAGTGAGGAGTTTGGTAAGGCGGTCCATTGGGTGAGAGAAGTTCGGTAAAGGATAAATGCGTTACACGTAAGGAGGGGACCTCGAGAAAGAACGTGATTTTAAGGACCACGGCATGTTACGAGTGCCCGTAATTGTTAGACACATCCATCAATGGCCATATGCATGCATGGCATTCCTGCATAACATTGCAATTGACACGGCCCATTCTTGACTCGCTCGGGATCGGCAGTGTAGGGACTCTTCGTGTGCAGCGCACACCTTATACTCCCATCATCCAAGCCCAGCCACCGCGACCTCGCCATAACTTTGTATGGACAACGTTCGATCGTCCCGTCCTTGTGATTTGTGATAGTCCAAGCGCGGTGATCATCATCCATGCATATGAATGACATGAATCATCCATGGGATTGACATGACTGATAAGCAGCCGTCCCGTGCGGCACGAGCAGACCATCGGGTGACAGCATGATCACTTTGCAGACTGAGTTCGCAGGACACGACATGTGGATACTGCCATAACAAAACCGTGTACGAATCGATTAATAAGATGCACGAGGCGACAATCTAGAATATCGTTTCGCTAATACAGACTCATATGCGTGGAAATTGGTGTTTTGTATGATTTCGATGTTCATGCCACACAAGTCTCGAGACTGGTTCGTCAATGCTGCATGCATGCCGACCTAATTGTCTTCTCGAGCACGAGCCTGACAATGCCCGTGGTCATCAAATCGCACTTTGCCACTCGATGTTCGAGTGTGCCATTTGACTCAATTTTGCCACATGTAGATGAACTATAGTAGGGTGAAACATACATGTCAGGAGATTGCAGTTTGTCGAGAATCACGAGGGATATTCGTCGTCATAACGGGGATTCTCAGGGCATCGCAATTGCGAGAATCTGAGACAATTGGCAAGATGGGAAATGCGAGTGCGAGAAGATCTACGGAAAAACGAAAAACCCAGCCTCAATCTCGCTAATAAGTGGACGCGAATGTATAGCCAAGATGGTCAGGCGACTTGTTTCACTCGTCCCCCCTTCAGTGTTGCCTCGCGTCTTCAGCTGAAGGTCCCTGAAATGTGTCCTTCTTCGACCTATCAAGCTACGATGACACAATATGCAACATCCGCGTAGCCCGGAAAAGTGCGGCAAATTGTCGCGCCAATGCACTTAATCATTACTGCTGACACAGTATACGTACGCAATTGACGACCGGGACGGATTTGCATGCAATTTGAAACTTTGGAAGGAATGACGCGCGGGAAGAATGGCTTCTCGAAAGTGGCTGAAAAGAGGCTTGACACGGGAAGCACAAAAGAGGCTGGAAGGACTTCAATGACTTTTTCATGGCGGAAGCTGGCGCAAAGGATAGCAATTCCTAAGACTTTCCATTGTTCTACGGCTCCCGGTTGCGTGCCAATTTCAAAGGTTGTCAAAATGGTTGGTGTGCCTTTGCGCTCTGACGTCTCCCGGCCTTACCCAGAAAGCGTACCCGCCGCCCGCATACGAGTAGCTAGAGCGCGCACGCGCCTCTTCCCCCGCATACGGTGGCCGGGTCTTGCGTGCTGGACACTTCCGTGTCGCGGCTGCAGTCTGCCTTTCCTGCTTGCGGCTGTCCTCACTTGTTCTCGGTCTACGTAGACAAAGAGAGAGAGACTGTGGAAGTGGATTGTGAAGCAAGTCGAGATAGAAAGCGTTGTAGTCGGTAGACAAGTGCAAGCTCAAGTGTGCACCTCCAGCTGCAGTCTCAAGCCGGAAGCAGAAGGTAGCGGAGGATATGACGCATCTCGAGTGCCCGGGTGGTCAGTGTTTTGACGGCAAGTGTAGACAAAGGTAGGTAGCCAGCTAAGCATACACGGCAGCACATGAGCTTGGCTGACTCGCCGTCCAGCCTAAGATCAGACGAGACGAGACGAGATGAAATTGCAGACGAGACGAAGTAGCTGCAGTCTGTCTGAGGATGTTTTGTGTGTGTGGCAGGTAAAGACTGGGTGAGCTGCAGCAAAAGAGGAAAAAGATGCAGAACGCGAGCAGCAGCAGGAAGAGAGGCGCCATGCATGTCTCAGATACAGCCATCCGCCAAAAAAGAAAGAAAAAAGAGTCTCAGAACGCTGCCTCCTTTTTAAGGTGAAAGCCGCCATTCTCTCGCTCAACTCTTACTCTCTTGCTCCACCGTCCAAGCAGCTCTTGGCCGAGTCTCCCTTCGCGTCCGTGTCTCCCCTGCGCAAGAGACTCGCCCACAGGCAGCCCGTCTGCAGCAGCTGCAGCAGCAGCAGGAGCGGGCCACACGCGCACAAGCAGCGCTTCAGGAAGGGCCAAGGAACAAGGAACTCAGACAAGCCGTGCCCGCCCTTCTTTCCCCCCTGCTACGTCCTTACCACGCAACCCTCGCCCCCCGATCTGAGACCTTCCTTTTGAGACGGTGGCACGGCTCGCATTCTTCCCTTTTACGAGTCTCTCGACAGACTCCCCTTAACGACGCTCTTTCGGGTCCAAGAGACCACCCAGACAAAAGTGCTCATCAGAGTCCTTGATCTCAGACCCCATCCTTTGTCTCTTTACAAAGTGGTCTTGGAGCACGAAACACTGGCTAGAGAGTACAAACTCATCATTGCTCGGTCGTCGTCAAAGCCTCTGCTTAATCACTCACAGAATCTTCAAGACGACATCTGACGACCTGCCCTCTCGACTGCTCTGGACGAACGATCCCAAAGGGAACTCTTGCCATCACAACACCTCATCGGTCGATCTACTCTCAGGACTCTACTGAGAAGAAGCAGCGATCGATCATTTACGACAGCTTGGCTTTCTGAGACTCGACCAGACACTTGACCTATAACGCACCTCGCACCATTCCGACGACCAGCATGCATCGTCGAGACTCCATCATGAACAAGAGTGACACTCACCCGCACCCGACAAATTCGGAGCTATCCATGCAAGACTATCATGGAGCGTCGTCAACCATGGAGGATTTCGATGCCACTGCAGCGGCTCTGTCACGCCTGTCTGTCTTGGCTGAAAGTAGTCGTACTGACGGAAGTGCCAGTCCCCTGCTCAATCTCGACAGCACATACGAGACTTCGACGCTCAGCTCCTGTCCTTCACCATCCAAACGACCATCGGAGACATTCGACAACTCATTGCAGTCAAACGACATGAAGCGTCTTCGCAGAGAGGTGCCGCAGCACTCGCCCTTACGAGATGATTCACATGTCTTTGTCCATGATACGACTGAAGTCGAGACTGCGCACGAGAAGGCTTGTTCGGGCAAGCTGATAGGCCTCGGTCTGGACTGTGCCTTGGCTCCAAACACCACTTTTACCGAGCAGCTTTTTCCAGAGAGTGGCTCAGCCATGGTGATCAGTCTGCCAGGCTTGTCAACAAGCAGGTTGCGCAAAAGAGCACGATCCAGTCCGGTAGCTCCCTCACCACGTTGGTTGAAGGACGTGCCGCACAAGAAGAAGACTGCACACGTGGACTCGAGAGGTGCCAACGCTCTACGACATCGTCATCGCGATCTCAGCTCCGTTCCTAAACCTCCCATCACTCAACAGACCCTGAAAGAACTCGAACTCAATGAGGTCTTCAAGAACGCACAATTACGCCACGACATCGTACACGACCCCAACTTGCAGTTCCGTCCAAACACGGACGGCGAGAGGGGCGCGAAGAAGCGTCACGAGGCTAACAAGTACTGGCGATCCGTCGTGTACGAATTGGATACCATCCAAAGTGTGTCGAAGTCGAAGCTGAGCCGAACGCGTCTCTCGGTCATGTTTCAGGAAATGAAAGGCATCCTCCTGTCTCTTGTACCTGTGTCTGAGAAGGTCAATCTCGAGCTTTCGTTTGACCACGAGCTATTCTTGCAGACCCTCAGTCATGGATTGTTCTCTGCTGCAGCATTCGCACACTTCATGAGCGGACTCATGAAGCGTCACTGTGCGCCCATGAGAGACGAAGCAATCGACGAGACCGTGCGCCAGATCGAATGTGCAACCACCTCTGTCGAGTTCGTCGAGGCGTTGCGCTCCACCTTTGACGTCCTCGAGATGATGAAATTGGACGTGGCCAATCATCAATTACGCACGCTTCGTGGATACCTCCTCAACACTTCGGTCGAGTTTGAGAAGAGCTGGTTCTTGAGGAAATACCATACCGGCGTCCACTCCATAGAGTCGGGCAAGGAGTGGTTCCGGGCAACATTGCCGACACCCGTCGTCTCGCATTCCTCGATTGACTATCGCGCGTGCTTTGTCAACGGCTTCATATCAATGTTCAGCGCGTCTGCACAAAAGTGTCAGGTTCCCAGCACCTTCAATTTCGACACCGGTCGTATCATGTCGCTCAAAAAGGATGTCCGCGAGCTCGTCTATCTCAATCTCGCTCTTCTGATTGCGAAACAAATGCACAAGGCCAGCAGTGCCGAGGACTTGTCCACAATCAAGCTCGAACTCTTGACCTTGATGTCAACGGATTCGTCGAGATCTACAGATCGCTGGCTAGAGGCCATTCCAAACATCGCCTTGCAGATATTGACAAGATCTGCTGAGAGGTCCATTCCCGGCTCCGCAACTTTGCCGGCTGAGAAGGATATGGCACTAGTTAAATCATGGCTCACGACGCACATGAGTGAGACGTCACCAGTCTTTCAATTGGTGCAAGCTCGGATCCTGTCAGCTTTAAACAAGCTGGTGTATCACGAGCTCACGGCGATATCCGTCAACGGACAGAAACCGGTGTCTGCTATCGACTGGGGCATGCTGGAGACTTCAAAGACCGAAGTTCAAAACGTCACGCGACGCATGGTGGCTGTGGCTGATTATCATTGGAAAGTCCATGGTTCGAATTATGTACAGTGGTCGCGGGACGTAAGTCACGCACTATGAGAATATATATCCTGCATTTTGGCGATTGCAACGCTATTGTTTAATAGCGTCAGCACAGTTTTATCGATTCGGCTCGGGGTTTTGCTGAGGTAGGCTTTTTTTTTGGCACGAAAGTCTTGATCCTGGTTGGCGATATCAAGTAATTTACAGGGATTCGAAATCTTGTAGAAACAGCTCGTATAAATCACTCATCAATACTGCCGGCAATGTGCCTTTCTGTCGTGTGATTCACCTGGTGTCACTATCTCGTCTTTCGCTCATCCTTGAGGAATTTTGCTAGGTCGGTGTGTGTTTGTTAAAGGGTTTATGCTTCATGATACTCTACGGAGCAAAGAGAAGCACAAGCCATTCGAGGTTGGATGTGCGTCGCGAAAAGAAATGTTGTTTTATCGCAACTCGTCGAGTAAAGGCATCAGATCGACGTACCCTTGCAGTTCCTTCTTGAGTCGCATCAATTCCTCCGTGGCCTTTTTGATGGTGTCTGGTGACCCGGTTCCCGTCGTCGTCGTCGTCGTCGTGGTGGAGGTGGAGGAGGAGGTGGAAGATTGGACTTCGATGTCGGCGTGCACGATCCATGTACTGCCGTCGCCAATGGCCACCCCGTCCAATTCTCCATCACCTTCCGGGTCGTGATTGGTGTGTCCATTCTCGTTCGTCGTGAGGATGGTGTTGGAGGTGGTGTTGTGGTGTTTGGCTTGAAAGACTTGGTAGATGCGCAGAGAGATTGAGCCGATAGTGAGGGCGTAGCCTTGTTCGTAGTAGGCGTAGGATAGAGTGTATCCCATGGCGCGCGCGAGTTTGCGGGCGTCCCCGGTGTGGCAGGGCACAGTGTGCACGATGCGCGAGGTGATGGGTTGACGTTTATTCATTTCCGGAGCGTCGATGACTTCCATCACCTGTGACGAGGGTTCACATTGTGTCTGCTGCTGCCGCCGCTCTCTCGAGACATCGCCAGTGGTTTCGTCTGGTGCTGCAGCACTTGAAGGAGAAGGAGAGGAAGCAGGAGGGGCGAGGGACACGTCCTGTCGAATCCGTAGAAAGTCCGAGGCACGACGACCCTGTGCGCTCGATTCGTCCTTGTAGACGTGCGTGAGGGTCTTGAATTGGTCCAAGTGTTCTGTCGTCAATGTCTGAATCACGGCGACGAAAGTCTCCAAGTGTCTCGCCGGCAACGGAGCGAACAGCGAGAGTCTCTGGATCGGCATCTCCAAGTAAGCTTCGAGCTGAGGATAACAGTCTACCTGATCATGAGCATCATCTTGATTGTCATCCAACAAAGGCTTGAATGTCAGAGTCTACGACGGCTGTACATGTATATCGCAGTACACCGCCGCTGAGTATTTGTAGGAAGAATCACAAGAAGGCTGCAACTGTGGAGATGGTGGCGACGGAAAGGCGTTTTCCAACCGAAATGCCAACCGGGGAAACTCTTTAGCTCTTTTTGCCCTGCTACTTTGCATATATAGAAGTACCGTGAGCCTGCACATCAGAAGGCCATAGAAGCGACCATGGTGTCAAAGTCAAAGGCGAAGAAAGAGCAGAGTAGGCAGAAATTGGCAGTGGCGCCCGAGAAGCGCAAGTTTGAAGTGCTAGAGCCGATTGAGTTGGATGATGAAGAGCTTATGCTCACAATTGAAACGCTCGAGTCGCTCACGAAAGATCCGGCGATGCTTAGACACAAGCGGATCAAGCCCCTGAAGACTGCGATACATAACTTTATGCGAGCCGCCGCAGCTACGACTTCTGGATCGCTCACAAACCGTATATCGGAAGCACTGACTGATGCTCGTTGGCTTGATGCTCGAGTGCTTCTGGCTGAATTCAGAATCCGTGGTGAAGAAGTCAAGCTCGGCACGCTTCAGCGATGGGTTCGCGAAGTCGATGCGGCTGCAGCATCCGGGGCCGATGTCGGAGTATCAGCGGAAGTCTTTCTCACCTTGGATGCTATTCTCAGAGCTACGGCAAAGGCCGGAGTCAGTACGGCTAGGCAACAGACTGATGTGCAGAGGTCTGTTGCGACAGCCATTGGTGAAGCCAAAACCAGTGATGGTCTGTCAGAGGCCGACTCGACTGGTGTCATCGCGTTCGATCCTCCGGTGTCTTTCAATAAGGCGTCAGGACTGCAATTGTATCAGCAAGTGCTCACAGGTGCTATTTACGATGACCGTAGCCCCGAGTCGTGGCGAAAGAATGCCAAAATTGTAGAAGTGACGCCAGCTGCATCGCGAAAACCACCAAACCAGTATGATGCAAGGATATATACTACCATCGACCCATTAGTCGGCTCGTCATCTTTGGAATCGACTAATCGACACGATGTTCCTGGTGTTCCTGGAGCCTTCATCATTGAAGATCTGCTTAGCGTTGAGGAATGCAAGAATATCATTCGTCAGGGTGAGTCTGTGGACTTTTCACCAGACTGTGCAGTCGCGGGCTCAGCTACTCAACAAGCATCCATTCTGGCACACAACTTTTACTACTATGCGGACGACGAGACGCTCGCACGCATATACAAGAGAGCACTGCCCTTCCTCCCACAGTGTATTGAAGGCTGTGCTGTAAAGGGCATCAATGCTCGCTTCCGTGTATATCGCTACGTCCCCGGCGCAGTCTATCGACCACATATCGATGGATCGTGGCCTAGATCGGGCCTGGATGTTACCAAACCAGAGGGCTCTCAGTACATCTACGACGACACCAGACAAGGCGCACAACTCTCACGTTTGACGTTTCTGATATACTTGAATGACGATTTTGAGGGAGGCTACACGACATTCTTCATTCCTGATAGACAGCCGGAGCGGCTGCGTGGTATACGAGTGGTGCCGCGCATTGGTTCGGTGCTGGTCTTTCCCCACGGCGAGTCAGTCGGGGCACTGTTGCATGAAGGGTCAAGTGTCAAGTCGGGTGCAAAGTATGTCATTCGCACGGATGTCTTGTATGAAAAGAGCGAGCTCAAAAAGTGACGATGGAAGGAAAGTGCACGGAGGATCCCGAGCTGTAGATATCATGATTTCAAGTGTATACTGCAATGCAGTGGCTAGTCGATATTGCTGCTTCCGATTGATTGAGGACAGGGTTTTATAAAAGAGTACTACCGGCCTGTGCAGTAGAAAGCTTAAGGGAGGTACCGTAGTACCGGTCGCGTAGTTTCAACCGCGAATCTCGGGAATTCTACGGGAGTTCATTCGGCGGCGCGCGCGGGCGGTTGCCCAAAACAATCCCACTAAACAAATCTGACTTGTCGTATACCAGTCCTCAGCACCACGACGTGTACTTCAGCAGCAACGTACGCTTACAGACACCTCCTAGCAACGGTGTCATACATTCGAGACGTCCCTGGTTGCGTACTTAATGGCTGACCTTGCGAATACTTTATGCTACCTGGCGCGTCCGAGCACTCTCACTGTTCCTCCTCTGTTTGTTCTATCACTACCAGATGAAGAATGCGATTTCGATGACCTCCTGCCGAGAATACTGCACATCATAGACTGTGAGAGATTTGCGGGCTCGAAGAACACGAAGACGTTCAAGTATGAGTTATTGATCTTTTGTGCCAGCGGCTATCACAGACCTTCTTGGCCATGGCTCATTCAGGCATTCTCGAAACTGGACAAGAAGTACAAGAAGGCCCTGCAGAAGTTATACCTCGTACATGAAAAATCATGGGTCAGAGTGTGCATGCAATTACTGGAGAATGTGGTTTCGCCGAAATTTGCCAGGAAGATCAGGCACGTCAGGACATTAGCGTCGCTACATGAAATGCTCGGAGACGCCATGCTTGCCATAAGCATACCTGACAAAGTCCTTGAGTATGATCTACAGAACACGCAAGACAACATGCGTCCTCAAAAGACGAAGACGTCCTCTAAACGACCCACGTCTGACATTTCCCAAGCAAATTCAAAATGCACGACGACTAACGACATTGCCCAAAAGCCTGCCCCACCCACGATACCAGCACCTCGATCAAATTCAAGAAGTGTCAAGAAAGCTTCTACCATACTGGTCGATGTCACAGACACTTCCATTCTGCCATCGATACCGCCTCGACGGTCATCCAGCACCAGGGGACAAGAGAGTCGTCCGTCGTCCAGAGACACCATCATCTTTGAAGATCCGGAGGATGAAGAGGCAGCCAATGTAGCTTTCAAAAAGCTGCAAGCGATCGTCTCAGAATCTGATGGCGATAGATGCACCGCGACATCTGTCCCGGGTCATCGATCATCGTCAGCCCCAACCGTGGTTCAACCAGATCCTCCACACACAAAAGCTAACAAGGTCCCACAAACAACGAATAGGGCACCGGCAATTTTGAGAAGGGCGACTTCAGGACCACTGACACCGTCTAGTGCTATGAAGCACAACTTCTTGTTGCCGGACCCAAGCAAGCCTCCGCCAAAGATCAAGATTCATGGGCGAGAGGTTCGTGTGAAGACGAGGAAGACCAAGCCTGGTGAGAGCGAGGGCAGGGTCGGAGGCCTGAAGGCATTATTTGAGGAACGTGCCCTCGTAGCACAAAGCATGGTATAGGTGGCCATGCGATCTCCCAGTCGACTTCCATCTACTTGGCGATTGGTCTCATCCTGTTGTGCATGACAGTGCAATCAACGACACGATGTTTGTTTGAGTTGTCGAACATCTTTTCCGGTCTTCTATGTGCTTTTTGTCGGTTCATCCGAGGAGCAATTTTCTAGCGATTGATTTGCAAATTTGGGGCGAAGGCACGGAAACTCGCGCTGAGAGTAGACTCTTGTATTGCTGCGAGATGAGAACGTAAATTGTGTCCCGGAAGTACTCTAGAATAATGTGCTACATACAACGTGATATTCGGTCCTTTTCCTAGCTATGGATCGCACCCCGTGTGCCCCTTTCAAAGCCTGGCCATGAGTCTCATATTAAACAAGGTGATTGCCTACAATCCATACCTTGCTATAAATTGTCTTTGAACAGTGCGGTCCGAAAAAAGCTCCTTCAGCACGGCAGACGAATGGCTGGCAATTGGGTTCATCAAGGGGCTCCTTCGCAGCTGTGAGGAGAAGGGGTGCCGAAGCAAGGCACCATACGTACATGGCGTACTGGCCATGGCTTGCTTGCGGGACTGGTGGATGGATCGAGCGATGACATATATCATTCCAGAGCATTTCCAGTGAGCGGCGCGTGAGACGCGTCTGGCAACGCGTCTTGACTGATCATTCACGCGTCTTTAATCTTGATTGCATTTGTGACGCCACCGACTTCCCAAGGATTCTCGCGGTTGCTACTTCCTCTGCTCCCTCGCTCCTGCCTTTCTTTCCTTGCTTCCCTTCCTCCAAGCTCTCTTACAATCCTCGGTCTTCCTTTATTACTTCTTATCACTGACTGTCTGTGTGAGCAAAAGTCACACAAGTCTTTCTCAACTTTCGAGTTCAACATGTTTGTCCTGTAAGTTCATGTGACAAAACACGCTACCCTTCGACTAATCTTCCTTAGCAAGAGAGATGGACGAAAGGAACGCGTGCAATTCGACAAGATCACCTCGCGAGTCGCACGTCTCTGTTACAACCTTGATGCCGAGCATGTCTTTGCTGAGGCCATTACGCAAAAGGTTGGTCTCTCCCCAGCAGACTCGTGTTGCCAAAAAACACGTCGACTTCGCGTCACGCGTCTTGGGCAAATGACTAATTTGTGACAGGTCATTGCCGGTGTCTACAAAGGTGTCACCACTATCGAACTAGACAACCTCGCTGCAGAGACTGCAGCCTACATGACTACTCAGCATCCTGACTATGCCATCCTTGCTGCCAGAATCGCGGTGTCCAACTTGCACAAGCAGACCAAAAAGTCATTCTCTGCCGTGTGCAAGGACTTGTATGAGTACATCAATCCGAAGAATGGCAGACATTCTCCCATGATTGCGGATGATATTTATGCCATCATCCAAGAACACAAGGATGAGTTGGACAGTGCTATGATCTATGACCGGGATTTCGGCTACCAATACTTTGGTTTTAAGACCCTGGAGCGATCATACCTCTTGAGGATCAATGGTCAGATCGCCGAGAGACCTCAGCACATGATTATGAGAGTGGCCATTGGAATTCACGGCAAAGATATCGAGAAGGCTATCGAGACATACAATTTGATGTCCACGAAGCACTTTACGCACGCGTCCCCTACTCTTTTCAATGCTGGAACTCCCAATCCGCAGCTTTCGTCTTGTTTCCTGGTGACGATGAAGGACGACTCTATCGATGGCATCTATGACACGCTAAAGACTTGCGCGCTCATCTCCAAGACTGCAGGTGGGATCGGCCTCAACATTCACTGCATTCGAGCAACAGGCTCCTACATTGCAGGTACCAATGGTACTTCGAACGGAATCATCCCCATGCTGAGAGTCTTCAACAATACTGCCCGCTATGTTGACCAGGGTGGCAACAAACGTCCAGGTGCCTTTGCCATTTACATTGAGCCATGGCACGCCGACATTTTCGGCTTCCTCGACCTCCGAAAGAACCACGGAAAAGAGGAAGTACGAGCGCGTGATCTCTTTTATGCACTCTGGATCCCTGACCTATTCATGAAGCGTGTGGAAGAGAATGGAGAATGGAGTCTGATGTGTCCAAACGAGTGCCCCGGCCTGCACGAGGTCTACGGAGACGAGTTTGAAGCACTTTACACAAAGTACGAGAAGGCCGGAAAATGCATGAAGACAATCAAAGCACAGAAGCTGTGGTACGCTATACTCGAGTGTCAAACCGAGACGGGAAATCCATTCATGCTCTACAAGGATGCCTGCAACCGAAAGTCAAACCAGAAAAACCTGGGAACCATCAAGTGCTCGAACTTGTGTACTGAGATTGTCGAGTACTCTGCTCCAGATGAGGTTGCCGTTTGTAACTTGGCATCGATAGCACTGCCAACATACATCGACATGAAAGCTGAAGAGCCAACCTATGACTTCAAGAAGTTGCACAAGGTGACCAAGGTCGTCGCGAGAAACTTGAACAAGATTATTGACGTCAATTACTACCCCGTCAAGGAAGCTGAAAACTCGAATAAGCGTCACAGACCAATTGGGCTGGGTGTCCAAGGTCTCGCTGATGCCTTTCTCGCACTCAAATTACCATTTGATTCACCTGAAGCTAAGCAGCTGAACATTCAGATCTTCGAGACCATCTACCACGCAGCTCTGGAAGCTTCGTGTGAGCTGGCTCAAGAGGAAGGTCCTTATCCCACGTATCAAGGATCACCAGCTTCGCAAGGGCAGTTGCAGTATGATCTCTGGGGAGTGACTCCGACAAAGCTTTGGGACTGGGAGACCCTGAAGGCCGACATCAAGCAGCACGGACTCAGAAACTCGCTCTTGTGTGCACCTATGCCAACTGCATCCACTTCACAAATCATGGGCTTCAATGAATGCTTTGAGCCATACACATCAAACATCTATTCACGACGAGTCTTGGCTGGTGAATTCCAAGTTGTCAATCCATGGTTGCTCAAGGATCTCGTCGAGATGGGACTGTGGTCGGAGAACATGAAGAACAGAATCATTGCTGACGGTGGATCCATTCAAAACATTCCAAATATCCCTGCCGATACCAAGGCCCTGTACAAGACTGTGTGGGAGTTGTCACAGAAAGTCGTCATTGACATGGCTGCAGATCGTGGTGCCTTTATCGATCAATCACAGTCGCTCAACCTGCATCTCAAAGCCCCCACCTTCGGTAAAATCACCTCCATGCACTTTTACGGCTGGAAGAAGGGATTGAAGACTGGTATGTACTACTTACGGACCATGGCAGCTGCTGCACCGATCCAGTTCACTGTAGACAAGGATGCTTTGGCGGTGGCCGATACTGCAGTGGCGAAGAGACGAGTCACACGCAAATATGCTCCGCAACAACCAGCAGAGTCAATCCCAGCTTCGCCTGAAATGCCTACAAAGAAGGAGTCGGAAATTGTGGACTCAAGTGACGAAGAGGCTGTTCCAGTCCCTTCTGCAGCCGTCACTCCGGTCAAGTTGGCCTCTGGCCTGCCAAATGGGACACCAGTCGACCATGATGCGGTGAAAGCAACCATGACCGAGGAAGAACAGAACATTTACGATGAAAAAGTACTCGCATGTAGCATTGACAACCCCGAGTCTTGTGTCATGTGCGGATCGTAGACCGCTCAGGCAAGGGCAGAGCAGGCCTTTGGATTTGATAGCATTGGCGGCTCAGCGTGTGAGCTATGTGTTCGAATACTTGGCGGAAGTGATAATTAGCAAAGTGTATTGATGGGCTTTGTAAGCGTAGGTCGGGTGATCACCTCGGATGTATATATACATAGATACGTAGTGTAGGTAGCAAACAAATTGTTCTTCAAGAAAAAATAATGATACCTTGTCTGCTTTGTGTCGCTTAGTCTTGCTCACAGACAAACTCTGAAAGAGTGGACGTATACGTAGAGCCAAGCACAAATTGATCACCAACCAACCACTGACTGATCACGCACCCAATCGGGCATTTCCATAGGCTCTTTTTTGGCCCCACATCACCCAGACACAGCCCTTGTGTCTTTCGCGATATTCAAGCTGGACTTACTGTAACAGACCAGTCCTGGTTCGTGCAGACCGTTAGTCAGGATTTGACAGACTCTTCCTGCCTTTCGAAGCTCGACACGAACGTCCTTGAAGGGTTTACTGGTTCTCGAGCTCGTTTAAAAATATCCTTGAATGTGAACAGACTCAGGCAGAACACATCACGAAAGCAACCAGGCAGGTACGCCCTGATGAAGCAACAGATCCAACCGAGGTAGCAACGAACATCTGCCAATCATGCCGACTCCAAGGATGATTAGGATTAATGAGCATGAACAATACGTGCGTCACTTGATCTTTCGTGTATACACAGCTGATCGACGTCAAGAGTCTTGGTGACAGTCTTGGACGAGGAGCGTTCGGGTCAGTCTATCGTGGACTCAACACTCATTCTGGCGAGACGGTGGCGGTCAAGCAGATCAAGCTCAAGAATATCGCCGAGTCTGAGGCGGCGGAAATCATGGTATATTGAAGTCGTTGCAAACACAGGTGCTGGACGCTCACGATTCGACAGGGAGAGATTGACTTGTTGAAGAATTTGAATGTATGGTCGAGAACTGATTTGGGGAGATCAGCGCTGATGTGTCGACAGCATCCAAATATCGTCAAATATCACTGCTTCTACAAGAGTATCGACAGTCTCTTCATTGTGCTGGAGTATTGCGAAAATGGCTCGCTCGCTAGCATCTGTAAATCGTTTGGCGTCTTTCCAGAACACCTTGTGGCTCTCTACACCGATCAAGTACTTCTCGGTCTCGTCTACCTGCACGATCAAGGAGTCATCCATCGTGACATTAAAGGGGCCAATATCCTGACCACCAAAGACGGAACAGTGAAGCTGGCTGATTTTGGTGTGGCTACGAATGTCCTCAGTGACATGACGGTAGTAGGAAGCCCATACTGGAGTAGGACCATGCAAATACGACTGCATTTTTGCTGATTTTTCGTAGTGGCTCCTGAGATCATTGAGCTAGCTGGGGCGACATCCGCATCAGATATATGGAGTCTTGGTTGTGTCATAATAGAGCTCTTGCAGGGACGACCGCCGTACAGTGATATGGACCAGATGTCGGCACTGTTTCACATTGTGGATGATGAGCATCCGCCATTTCCGGATGGTGCTTCAGCTGTATGTGCTCGTCACACACAAGACTGGTGTGTCTACAGAGCTGATCATATTCAGGGTGCAAGGGACTTTCTCGTGCGATGTTTCCAGAAGAATCCAAATCTAAGGACATCGGCGAAGAAACTTAGGAAGCATAATTGGATAACGAATCACGTCAAGAATGGTTCACATCGATCGAGGGGTTCTCATACCGCTGGTCCGGTGGACTTTGATGACGCGGTCAATAGTGTCCAGGAGTACAACGAAAAAGTGAATGGTCCCGATCTCACTTCCAAAACGTCAAATCGTTCCCGATCGCCGCACAAGCAAATGAAGGTGCCGAACCATATGGGAAGGAGAAAGACCAATCCAATACAAAAACATTACGAAGATACTGATGAAGATTGGTCAAAAGACCTCGAATTCAAAAGCTCTGGCGGCGCGATTCGTATGCCGCTCAAGCTGAAGCAAAATCACGCCGTGGCACATCCAGCTCACAAGAACAATGACAGTATTTGGGACGATGATTTCGCTGTCGGTCTTGACAAACTCAAGACAAGAGCCCCTAAAACCATACTATCGAGTGTGCAGCTTCGAGCCTCCAATCCGCCCG
Organism: Taphrina flavorubra JCM 22207; assembly: GCA_000836175.1. Taxonomy (NCBI): domain Eukaryota; kingdom Fungi; phylum Ascomycota; class Taphrinomycetes; order Taphrinales; family Taphrinaceae; genus Taphrina; species Taphrina flavorubra. The sequence goes on along the minus strand of DF819261.1, from coordinate 56,174 downwards.
CGGAATCGCAAGTCCGACCAAGTCTACAACAATCTAAAAGTGCTACACCAGTATCCCGTAGGAGGTCTCCCGAGCGAGCAGCCCCTTCCGATGCTACGATACGACCCTCGACCTCACAATTGGCGAGATCCGCGACAAACACTCCTCCTGGAACACCTCGCATGCGCCGAGTTTCCACAAGCAAGGAATTCCACCGGGCTTCTTCGTCCTTGGCCGGCAATCTCACACCGCAACGTACACAATCATTGCATTCTGGCACATCGAGATCTGCGCAGGACAATGCCGGTAAAACCATGTTGGCATTGCAGCAATACACAGAGCAAAATGAAGATTACAGTGATATCCTTGGAGATGTTGATCACTCCAACCAATTCTTGGCATCAAAATTCAATAGTTCTGATTACTCAAACAAATCATGGCTGCAGGACGATGATGTTGGCGACGACCCATTTGCTGATATTGAAGAGTTTGAGAAGGAAAACCTGACGGCAAATGTACTACGAGAACAAAAGGCGCGAGCCATACAACAAATGGAGCAGTTGTTGAAGAAATTTCAAGGCGGCAAGAAGCACGAGTTCGAATTACTGGAGTGCATCCGTGAGATTCAAGGGCTGCTTATAGACCATCCAGACCTCAAACCTACCATCATAGCTGGACATGGCCTATTGCCGCTACTCGAGACGCTGGAATCGAGTACGGAGGATGAACTTGTACTAGTCATCCTGGAATTGCTGAACAGGTTGGCATTCAATGATGACGATGTTCAGGAAAATATGTAAGCATAACGATGCAGTAAAAGGTTCAAGCTGATGGAGAAGTTCCTTCGTGGGCGGTATCTCGAGCGTGACAAAATTTGCGTATAAAAGATACAATCAAGAAATCAGGACGCAAGCGGCCATCTTTGTGCGACAGATGTTGGCTTCTTCAGATCTTAATGCTCAGATATTTGTCAGTTGCCGGGGTCTGGGCATCTTGACTGAATTACTGGAGGAGGACTACCATGAAGCAAAGACACTGGTGATGACGGGTGTCGAAGGTATCGTGAGGGTATTTTCATTACAGGGTAAATACACACCTCGAAACGATCTATGTCGAATCATGGCACGTACAGGTGTGCTAGAGCCGCTGACACACACTCTACATGTGCTCATTGCGGGCGACAAGGATCAAGAAGATGACCGGGCAGTGGCCTCAATCTTGCAAATTATGCTCACCTTTGCTCAAGCAGATGAGTATGTGAAGCAGTTGGTGGCGACACGAACAGTTCTCAAGCGTGCGTTGATCTGATTTGCAAGCGAAAGACATCTAACAAAATAGGTCTGATGATGGATCTCAATCTCATGGCAGGCGACCAGTTGATCTCTGCACTCAAGTTTGTCAAGAGTTTGAGCTCCGTAACCTCCACGCTGGAAGTCTTGCATAACGCAAACACCATAGAGTGTCTGGTCAGACTGTTGGCGGACACTTCAATCGTGTCCTATCAGGAAGTTGCAAACCATATTCTGACTACATTGTTCAATCTGTGCAGGATTGATAAGATTAGACAGTATGAAGCAGCCACGGTGGGGTTGATACCTATACTCAAGCGCATCGTGTCGCACGATCGACCACTCAAGGATATGGCACTGCCCATGCTCTGCAACATGGCGCACAACAAGGACTGTCGCAGACTACTCTGGTCACAACGAGGACTGGATTTCTATGTCAAGCTACTTGCAGATCCGTTTTGGCAGGTCAATGCATTTGAGGCGATTGTCGTTTGGTTCTTTGAAGAGCCTGCGAGGGTGGAGAAGAGTCTGCTTGAGTCTGAGACTAGCGAGGCATTGATTTCAGCATTCGCATCCGCCCGTGGAGTACCTTTCGAGAGTCTGCTGGAATTGTTGCAGAAGCTGCTGAAAGCCAGTCGAAGACTCGCACGGGCCTTCAACGTGCCGAGTTTCATCACGAAGCTGATGGAGCGACTGGGACACCCAAAGCCCACGGTACGGGCTAATTTGCTAAAGGTGTTGTCGAGTGTGCTCGACGCGTGCCCGAACAAGGGCGAGTGTGTGAGACGGTACGAGATTGTGCGGGTCTTGAGTGAGCTGAGCGAGCGGGATGGAGCGATCATTGTCAAGGCGTTGGCGGGGAGTGTTTTGCGGTCATTGGAGGATCGGCCGGCGAGCACGACTGCGACTACTACTGCAGCGGCGGCGGCAGCAGCGTCAGCAAACGGTGCAGCGACAATGACTACTGGCGGCGAGTCATACTTTGATGCCAAGGAGCAGCAGTCATGGGACAGGGACCGGCACCGGCCGCCGAAGCTAAAGGTCCGGCCATGAGTGTAATTGACATGACTGCTGGTGATGATGATGAAGATGATTGCACGACTTGTTGGCGACTGATCACCTTTGTGGTTGCAGATCAGGGATTGCTTGATCGTATGCATCGGGGCAGTGCGCGGGAAGAAATTTGCGAGACCCGAAATCTTTGCCAAGAGGAGAGAGAGGGACTTTCAATGCTTGGAAGGGAGTTGCGTCATTTCCATGCTTCGCCTCTTTCCCCGACGCTCCTTCTCTCAAATTTCAAATCCCCCGACCGTCGCGGCGGGTGAGCGAGGCTTGGAAACTCTTCCAGCCAGCTCTGGGTGCTGTGTAACTACTTTTGCCATCCAGCACTTTTCTACAGACCTCGTACAAACCTTACTTTCTGTATCACCGTCTTTCGTCCCTCGGTCCGTCTGTTCTCCTCTTCTGCGTCGCTGCTCCTCTATAGTTGTCGGTGCCGTTCTCGTTCTCTGTGACACTGCAGCACTTTCTCACTTTCTTTCTGCGCTCTCCTTATTTCGGCTGGTCACGATCGAACACACACTCGCACACGCACAGACAACCGTGGGGAGCTCTTGTGTAACCTTGCTTCAAAACACAATTAAGAAGGGCCTCTTCTAAGCATGTCACTCTCAATCTCGGCAGTGTCGAGCGCGAGGTTCGTCTTTGTTCGACAGGGCGACAAGGACTCGGAGCCGCTCCAGCAGCTCGTCTTGCCACAGCAAAACGAGAAGGGTTACGATGCCGACCCGAATGTGCTTGCAGCCAACCTCAACAAGTTTCAAGTCATCTTTGACGAGAGCACGAAAGGCTGCAATCTCGACTTGAACAAGATTAAGAATCCCTTTGCCGGCTCACCGGGTGTCCTCACACCGGCGGACAGCACGACCTCGATGTCCAAGGTCAAGGCGTCGGCCGAGCGCCCACTTTTGTACCATTCTGCTGGCTTGTGGGCCAATTCGGGCAAGACGTTTTGCAAAAAAGTCGACATGCGCCAGCTCTACTATCAGCACTTTTTAAACATCCAAAAAGTGAGCACGTATCAGCTGGAACTGCTGACGGCGATGCTGCAGCACGCGAAGCGCAAGAGTCGCGTGGAGGAATCCATCACGCTCTCGCTCTTCCTGCACGAGTCGTCGGGTTTGCGGACGGCGATTGACGCGGACGTGGAACTCTTTCGCAAGTGGCACGAGGGGGAATTCACGGGCACGCTGCGTCGAAAATTCAGTTCGGAGCGGATGCTCTTCAAGGGCTACGTCGATGAGCTGAACGATCACTGGCGACACCTGACGTCCGAGGAACTCTTCCAGTTGCCCATCATCCGCATGTTGAGTCGCACGCCCGCGGATATCCTGTCCTCGCCGACGCACAAGGAGGTCAAGGATATCAATCAGCGCACGTACTTTAATACCCTCGTTCACATGGGCAACAAGGACCGCGGACACACCCTTTACTGAATTTAAAGCGACGGCTCTTGTTTATCTCTTTCTTCACCATCAATTTTCATTTCTTCTTCATTCTTCGTCAACTCATCTTTTCTCAAGTCTTCTTATTCTCGTTCAGCTGTTCAGCGAAACGAGATGCATCCCAACCTATTTTGTACGAGTCGTTTTCAGCTGTCATCTCTGATTAGCTAGTCAAGTCTTGCGGTCTAGACTGGAGTCAGCATACAAAATGGACACAGGCATCGGATTTTGCCATGGCAGAAATCTTGTGTAGCGAGTAGGCATTCGAAATTACGAATTTAATCATAATAATCATTCGAAGATTGTCCTGCTCTTTCTATTCATGCTAGATGCTATACTTGATGCCGATGATTGTACGTGATGCATAGGATGTGTATGATGGATTCCCTTACTTTAGCGTGACGCGGTAGAGATGTACATTTTCACTCTCCTCACTCTGAAGCTCTGTTGACGGTGAAGACGAGGTCGAGTAAGACGACGACGACGACGAGGACGACGACGACGACGACGGAGGGAGATCGAGTTGGTGCACGATAAAGTCCTTGCGCAAGAGTCGGAAAAATCTGGCATCGGCGCGACGTCTCTTTTTATACGCAATATAAGCGCACGCGCCCTTGTCTCCATCATCCTCGCCTTCTAGTTGAGACGGGCGATGGTGTGTTGAGGGACGCAAGAGTTGTCGGAGGGTGTGGATGAAGAGAGGGAATAGTGGTTCGAGGTAGATGCAGTCCGCGGCGAGCACGACGTCGCACGAGTCAGTCATGTCGGGCGGCACCGTTTCGCCCCACGGCAGACTCTGGACCGATACTTGCGACCTTGATGCGTCGCCCCCAGCGGCAGCGGTATTGTCGTGGTGATTGTTGAGTTGGACGTTTCGTTCGAGGATGGGCAGAACGTGCGGGAGGTCCGTTAGTATTAGGCGTCCGTGAGGGCCTAGTGCGTCCGTCGATGCGAGACTCAGGCCCACGACGCCGGTGCCGCTGCCCAACTCGATCACCGTCTTGTCTCGCAGCGATAGACTTCCTTGCCCGGAACCGGTACCGGGGGATGCGGTAGTAGGGGCAGTAGAGGAGAGTTGGTGGAGGAGGTATTGGGCGAGGACTTTGCCTGCGGGCCACAAGAGGCCGCCGGTGCCTACGAGTGGATCGTGCGCGAGAAGTAATCGACATGAAGGCGTCACATTCACCGTGTACGTCAATGAGCCGTCGAGTACTCCGGCTGTCGTTGACGATTCGGAACCATTACTTTTGAGCAGGGTGTCGACCACTCCGGTGTCTGTGATTTTCGGCTCGTTGTCCTCGAAAAAGTCATACTCTAGCGTCGTGTGATCGTCGTCCTTCTCTTCTGCTTGCGAGGTATTGCTCGAGACTGCATCCTGCATACACTGAAAGAGTTCTACCCTGAGTCAAGTGATGGAAGAACAACGAAATTTCAAATGACGCGACAACGAGGGACGTCAATTGCGTGAAAGACTCGATGATCCGGGGAAGTTGGATGCACGTGCATCTGATTGTGAAGACGGCGCCGATTACCGCTTCGGGAATTATGTGAATTCATCCCAAAACGAAAAGTCGTTGCAGTTCTGCGATAGTTCTTCATCCATCATTGTTAGGACTACTGTACTTCACGTCCGTCCGTTCTCCTCATAAGTCAGACAGACGAGCAGAAATGTCTTCTGCCGGATCGTCCTTTGGGACAATCTTCAAGGTCACGACGTCAGTATCTTCCAAATCACCCCTGAAATCTGAGTCATCGAAAGACTAACTTTTGTGCAGGGCAGGAGAGTCTCACTGCAAATCAGTCTCATGCATCGTGGAGGGGTGTCCGCCGGGCATGGCACTGACGGAGCCGGACGTGCAGACTCAGTTATCGAGACGCAGACCGGGCCAGAGTCACTTGACGACGCCGCGGGACGAAAAGGACAAGGTGGAGATCCACTCGGGCACAGAGTTTGGCGTGACGCTGGGCACACCGATCATGATGCTGGTGAGGAACCAGGACCAGCGACCGCACGATTACTCGGCCAATGCGACAGATGCCTTTCCGCGGCCGAGTCACGCGGACTGGACGTACCTGCAGAAGTACGGCGTCAAGGCGAGTTCCGGCGGAGGCAGGTCGTCGGCGCGCGAGACGATCGGTCGAGTGGCGGCGGGCGCGATTGCGGAAAAGTACCTGCTCGAAGCGTACGGCATCGAGATTGTGGCCTTTGTATCGAGTGTCGGCAAGATCAAAGTGCCCAGCACCGGACCGCAGAGCACAGCGGAGGAGGACGATGATGTCGAGAGTCCAATCTCCGTCGCGTACCTCGACATGTTGAACGGCATCACGCGCGCTTCTGTGGACGAGTCTCTCGTGCGTTGTCCGCACGCCGAGACGGCCGCCAAGATGATTGCCCGCATCGAGCGCGCGAAAGCACGCAGCGACAGTATCGGCGGCACCGTCACCTGCGTCATCCGCAACGTCCCCATCGGCCTCGGCGAACCGTGCTTTGACAAGATGGAGGCGAAACTGGGCCACGCGATGCTCAGCATACCGTCCACCAAGTCCTTTGAGATTGGATCAGGGTTCGCGGGCACCGAGGTCTCCGGGTCACGACACAATGACGCCTTTGGGCATAAAGTCAACCATAAAGGCGAGACCTACCTCGGCACCATCACAAACAACAGCGGCGGCGTACAAGGAGGCATCACGAATGGCGAAAACATTTACTTTCGCGTCGGGTTCAAGAGTCCCGCCACCATCGGCATGGAACAACAGACGGCGACCTACGATGGCGTGGCAGGGAAACTCGCCGCAAAAGGTAGACACGACCCTTGCGTCGTGCCTCGCGCAGTCCCCATCGTCGAAGCCATGGCCGCACTCGTCGTTATTGATCAATTACTCGTGCAACTCGCGCGCAACGAGAGCCGTAAGGGACTGCCTCCCTTGAAAAATGTCGTCGACCCGAAACGCACCACCGTCGGTGGACAGGATGGCGAACGACTCAAGGAACAAGTCGAGCAGGAGGCCGCCGAGAATCAATAAAAAAAAATTGAAAGATTTTTACAATGTACATATATAAGGTATAGACTAAATGGTCATATTCCGACGGACGCACCGACTTCGCGAATGGTGATATCCAGAGGAATCCCGCGCATGCGTCCGACACTCACGGTGGCTCGGGCAGTGGCATTGACGCGCAGAGTGCCGGCCACCGCTTTACGCAAAATATCGCTGGGCGGCAACTTCCACGATACCGGTAAGCGGGGTGTTTCGGTTTGCGCGTCGGAGCCGGATAATGTGATTGGGTACCCATAATCCAGCGTGCCGATCGTGTCGCTTTTGTATTGCGCTTTTGCGTGCAGGTCCGTGATGGTGATTGTTTCGTTGAGTGGATTGCGCAGGGTAAAAGATGCCGAACTCGAAAAGACGTGAAATTTGGCCGCCACCAGGAATTGACTTCCTCCAGGAGGTTGTTCCTTGCCATTGCCATCATCGTCGCCGTCATCATCGCCATCGTCGTGCTTGTCGGGATTGATTAGTCGTGGCATGGGCAGGGTGAAGGATAGTGGCAAGTGAGCTAGGGCGTGTGACAGGTTCGGGTACTCTGGAATAGAGTCCTCGTGTGCCTTGAGCGTCACATTGACTTGTTCTTCACTCAAATACGCGCCGAGCATTTTCGCGCCCATCTCTGCATTGCGCTGGCCGCCGTCATACAGCAGTGGTGCATAGCGCAGCGTGGCTCGGATGCTATTGTTGCCTGGTTGTACATTGACTAATTGCACAGTCAAGTGCCCAAGCGTGGCATTCTGGTAGGTCATCAGGACGTCGAGGTATGATGCACTGGCTTCGTAGCTCGTCGGATTGCTAAGCCTAGTGAGCCACTCACTCTTTCGAGAAAACTGTCGCTTGGTTGCTTACTCCAGCTCGGCCAAGACTGTGAGATCCATCGAGTCCGGGGTCGTCTCGAGGACCCCGAGTTCCTTGATCTTTGGCGCCAAGTGTCTGAGAAAGCCAAACCCACCAATTTCGATATCCTTGGCTTCGATCGGCAACTTGTGCGCCTCGAGTTTGCCGAGCCTCGTAATGACCTTGACGTCGCCAGTACCGACAACGTCGACCAGCACCGTACCGCCCAGGAGCTGTGAGACCACCGTGGAAAAGACGTCTTGATTCGTGATGGTAACGGGGGCGTCCTTAAGGACGACTTGCACCAACAGTTCCTCTTGCTTGGGAAACGTCGAGGTGGCAGGAGCCCAACCAGGAGACTCGAGGTATGCAAACTTCTTCCCCTTGTAGAGCAAGTCGGCCAGTACATGCACACTGTCGACCTTGACGTCTACATCGACGTCCGATGGAATGTCTATCGTGCCACGAACCTTGCCACTAATCTTGGGCTTCCCGCCACCACCTAGAAAGGATGGCAGACTGAATTTGACGTCGGACAATTCAATGTCCCTGGCGAATTGTTGAGACTGACTGCCCGGTACACTGACAGGTATAGAAACCTGCTGCAACACCGTTTGTAACCAAGAACTCGCAGTTGCATCTTTAGCACCACTGAGATATATCGTCGTGGCATTGCCTTCAAGGAAAGTCTGCATGACTGTATCCAGTGGCGAGACCATATTGGACTTACTGCATGGCTGCAAGGCTGCCTTTGGTATCTCTTTGCAGAGTCCTGACGCCTCTACTGATATGGTAGAGTCATGTGGCGTGAGTTGTATCGGGTTGTTCATACCTGTGGCCATCGGTATAAGCTCACCGTGACAGCCTTTGATTGACGCCTCGAGCACGACTTGAGGCAAAAGAGCTTCAACTGGCGATCTGAATTCGACTAGAGCCGCAACGCTGGCGGATATGCCAGATGTAGCATCGTCCTTGACCAAAAGACGAGTGATGTTGAATGGAGGCACTTGAGACATTCCATCAGGAATTTTGTATATGACATCACGCGACACGGTCTTATGAAGACTGATCAGCCTTTGTACCTTGGCAGAAACAATTGCTGTCAGAGGTATTGTATCGAGCTCATGATTGAGCACACCGTGGACAAAATTGCCGATGACTTCACCATGCTGGAGCAAGACGCTTGTTGTCATATCAAAGTGATTGCGCCTCTCATGCGCCAAGCTGAGTCTTGAAGTATCAATATCAGTGGTTGCAATAGTATGCAGTCCATCATGTTGTAACAGTACTTGCAGTGTGCCGTCACTTATGCTGATCGAGCCCGCAATGCTTAGAAGGAGATTAGTCAAGGAGCGCGCGACCTTGCCGGTGCTCTTTTTGCTGTCAAGGTAGATAGCGCCTTGCACTCGTACATCAGCACCATCGTCAGTCATTCTCTCGAGCTTGATCGAGTTCATCTCGACTTGCAGAGTGCTCTCGACATAAGACTGCGCCATATGGGGCAAGATGAATCCAAACACGAGACCCAGCAGAGCCACACATATGAGAACCACTATAGTGATAATGCTGATTTTGCGCGATCGACGTCTACGCTTTGTCGCATGCTCGCGAGTTCCTATCAGTGGTGTTTGTTCATCATGTTCGTCAGGGTTGATATGTTCTCCATCGTCGTGCACCGAACTAGCGCTTTCACTCATGTTGGCGCGACTGCTGCAAGGCCAGCCAAGCGCAGTGTATAGTGATGGGTTGCGCTGCACTCAAATATCAGTCTCTGCGCAAAGTGTGACTCGGAGAGTCTTGTACAGGAATGGTGCTTGTGTCATCTGAGAGGGATTGCGTGGACGGATTACGGGGAAGCGACGCTGGATACGCAATTGCGACAAGGTGGCTGACTCCCACACGTGCCGTCTCAATATGGTCGGCACTACCTAGTACCACGATTTCTGTTTCATCATCAACGCGCAGCAGTGCGTTGTCCTGTTGTCGTGTATCAGTAAGCTGGAGGGCAAATTGACGGATACCAATTTCGAGTGCTATGCTACAATCTAGGTAATGCAAGCTATAGCACGAAGGGCATGTGAAGAGTGGATGAATTAGTGTAGACGTGGCCGTCAGGACGCCTGGCTCCAAGGTCCATGAGAGAAAACAGAAGAGTATAGTATGATACATATGTATGGGCTTGAAAATGACTGTGTTGTCGTGACGTGGTCTTGACCTTGTTCGGCCTTGAACTCTGCATTACACTGCAGCATTTTCCTGAACGAATCAGTTGTGTTTCAGACAAGCGTGTAGCGCTCTCTCACCCTAGCAGATTGTCGACAACGTTTTTCATATGCAACTTTGTCCTTCTTGAACATGTTGTAAGCATCGCTCTGAGCTGGCGAATCTGGGTTTGGGTCGTTGAGCAGGTCCTGCACACCCAGTAATATTTGTTTGATAGTGATCGCTGGCTTCCAGCCTTCCTCCTCATTCAATATCGAGAGACAGATCGTGCCGGAAGGGTAGACGTTTGGATGGAATAAGGGCGGAACGAACTTGACTTTTGGAGGTTTTGCAGGGAATTCTGATGCGTTTAGCTGATTATATGGTCAGGAGTCAAAACAGGGCAGACCTTCGGGAAATGCAAGATCGAGTTTGTATAGGCCATTCTCCCATGGCGTTCCCTTTTTGCCAGGAACGGCGGCACTCCAGGACATCAAGTTCATCGTTCCGTCTGCATTCTTTGCGGGCTTCGCGACAAAGCTAAAGTGATGAGTACTAGCGCAGATTGTGTCATTGTGGTCGCGCTACCCATATGGATGATCCTTCCTCCAGCTTTTCCGTTCTTCAGTCAGACGCATTCTTGAAAGGCCCGACATGACTGATTCGTCTCGCAATTGGAACCTCTGGAGCGGTGGATCTGTACTTGTCTGATATTAATGACCAGGTGCAGAATACTGATCGCGTCTGAAGTCAAGTGGCCAACCTTGGCGTTGCTACACTACAAGCAGCCAAGCGTTGCACTTGCGCGTATTGAGGAGCCCCGATTCATGCTTGCGGCTCGTGCTTCGGGATGGCGTCCCGCTCTGCATCAGCCACCATCTGCTCGGGGTCCTGGATTCTCCGCGCCGGCGCTTGTGTCGGGGACAGCTGCATGCATGTCCATGACATGTTGCTGTCTCTTGCAGGCGACTTGTAAGCGTTTCTAGCTCTTGAGTACCCTGCGAGCAGTTGACAGCGCCGCATCGAAGAGTTGCTATGGCGAACCGTCGAGTATAGTCCGCCCTATACGTTTGTTCGAGCAAGTTCCATTTTCAGATTGTTCTCGAACGTGCTAGTAAATTCCCCACAGTTGAACACAAGATATATACCTACTACAAGTCCAACCACACCGACAAACATTACTTCAGTCAAGACTTCGCAGCACATTGGACATATACATAAACCATATCCTGCGTCTGACTGACATTGTTCGACCATGTCGAATCCGCAGTTCACCAACAAGGCAGAAAAAGTCCTTGGCGCGGCACAGTCAATAGCCACAGAGTTCGGACATACACAGCTCGAGCCAGTGCACCTGGCATCAGCTCTACTAGCCCCTCAAGATGATGGCACGATACCTCTATTCACGCAGATCATCACCAAGACTGGAGCGGATACCACTGCGATGGAGCGGGCAGTAGCCAAGGAAATTGCTCGTTTGCCGAGTCAAGATCCGGCCCCGGAACAACTAGGAATGTCTCAAGCTTGCCTCAAGATCTTGCAGTCAGCACAAAAGACGATGAAAACGCAAAAGGACACATACATCGCAATCGACCACCTTATAACTGCATTGGCAGAGTCCCCAAAGATCAAAACAATTCTTACCAACGCTGGCGCTTCTGAAAAGGCTCTACAGGTGGCCATCGAACAGACTCGAGGGAACAAGAGAGTCGACTCGAAGAATGCAGAAGAAGGCTTCGAGGCTCTGTCCAAGTACTCTACCGACTTGACCCAGAAGTCTCGCGATGGCGAACTCGATCCGGTCATTGGCCGAGATGATGAAATTCGTCGCGTCATCCGCATATTATCTCGAAGGACAAAAAGCAATCCTTGCCTGACTGGCGAGCCCGGTGTTGGCAAAAGTGCTATCGCTGAGGGTCTTGCCAATCGCATCACAGATGGAGACTGTCCCGCGAATCTGAAGGAGTGTCGACTACTTTCTCTTGACATTGCCGCATTACTCGCTGGAGCATCTCACCGTGGTGAGTTCGAGGAGAGGTTGAAGGCTGTCATGAAGGAGGTGGAGGACTCGGAAATACCCATCATTCTCTTCATCGATGAAATCCACCTGCTCATCGGTGCCGGTAGTGCTGGCGATAGTGGTATGGATGCAGCCAACATACTCAAGCCAATGTTGGCTCGAGGCAAGCTTCACTGCATCGGCGCCACCACTCTGCAGGAATACCACAAATACATCGAACGGGACGCTGCATTCGAGCGACGATTCCAACAAGTTTTGGTCAAGGAACCTTCGGTATCAGACACTGTCAGTATCCTCAGAGGCCTCAAAGAACGATACGAAGTTTATCACGGTATCACCATGACAGACAGTGCTTTGGTCAGTGCAGCAACATTAGCCAGTCGCTATCTGACCTCTCGTCGACTTCCAGACTCTGCTATTGATCTGATCGATGAGGCTGCCGCTGCAGTCAAGGTTGCAAGGGATTCGTTGCCCGAGGAAGTCGATGTCTTGGAGAGACAGATTAGTTCCAAGCGAATCGAGATTCATGCTCTGGAACGCGAGAAAGATCAGGCATCGAAGGATCGACTCGCAATATCTAAGCAAGAACTAGCCAATCTCGAGGAGTCGCTGGCACCACTCAGAACAAAATTCGACTCTGAGAAAGCCCGTGGTCACGAATTACAGGATGCCAAGAAGAAGCTGGATGATTTGAAGAACAAGGCTGCAAATTGTCAGAGAACTGGTGATTACGAACAAGCCGCGGACATTACCTACTATGCGATACCGGAGCTCGAAAAGCACATCAAGCAGCTCGAAGACGCTAAAGCACAAGCTGATGCCATGGAGACCTCGGAGGACAAGATTATCGTTGACGTTGTTGGAGAACAAGAAATTGCTGACATCGTGTCAAGATGGACTGGCATCAACGTCTCCAAGCTCAAGATGAGTGAAAAGGAGAAGCTCGTTCAAATGGAGAAGCAGCTAGCAGCCCACGTCGTCGGACAACCAGAGGCAGTGAAAGCTGTCTCGAATGCCGTACGGCTATCCAGAGCCGGACTATCGGACCCGAATCAACCCATCGCTTCCTTCCTCTTCTGTGGACCTTCTGGTACTGGCAAGACTCTTCTCACAAAGCAGCTAGCATCTTTCTTGTTCGATGATCCAAAGGCTATCGTCAGGATAGACTGCTCGGAATACTCCGAATCCCACTCCAAGTCTAGACTTATTGGTGCACCTCCAGGATATGTGGGCTATGACTCTGGCGGTCAGCTGACCGAAGCAATCAGGCGTCGTCCATTCAGTATCGTCCTCTTCGATGAGATTGAAAAGGCTGCGCCAGAAGTGCTCACAGTCCTTTTGCAGGTCCTAGACGAAGGTCGTCTGACGAGCGGACAAGGACAGCTCGTGGACTTCAAAAACACCATCATAATCGCCACTTCTAATCTAGGAGCCCAATTCCTTCTCGATGAAACTGCAGCTTCTGCAAAGGGCAAAATCTCAAAGCTCACTCGGGATGCGGTGATGGGATCAATCAGAAGCTTCTTCAAACCAGAGTTCTTGAATCGATTGTCGAATATCATCATCTTCAATAAGCTCACGCCCGAAAACATTCGCGCGATTGTCGATCAACGAATACTCGAAGTCCAGCAAAGATTAAACAAGAATGGCAAGAACGTCTTCTTACAGCTGAGCATCGAAGCCAAAGATTATCTCGGTGCTGCTGGCTACAGTCCTATCTACGGTGCGAGACCTCTGAACCGTCTCATACAAAGAGAAATTCTTGAAAAATTGGCTGTAATGATTTTGCGCGACCAGGTTCGAGAAGGTGAAACAGCACACATTACAGTTGCAGACGGACGCATAGCTATAGCGGCGAATCATCTGGGCGAGGATGGCTTGATTGAGGCCGACGACGATGAGGATCTAGAGATGAGTGACGCTGAAGAGCTCACTACAGAAGATCTGGAATGATCTGATGGATGAGCGTAATGAATAATGAATAAGGGATTTTATGGATTAGCGATAGCAATAGCATTATATTTGCAAGAGAAATATCGACCAATATACAAGACCTTCCTCCGAGACAAAAGTTCGTTGTTCCTTTCAGTGACAGATGTAAACTGTACTCGTACTATAGCTAACCATGCATGATGACTACTGTACACTTATGATCAGTGATCTTGATGCACCGAATGGCCGTATGCCATGATCAGATACGACCAATATCAGCCACTTGTCCACAAGAAAGTGCATGCAAGAGGAACCACGATCAAGTTGTCTTATAAGTCGAGCAGGACATACGTAGAGGTCTGAAGCTCTTTCTTTTCAAGGCACATGTTTTCAAACTTCAAGTCAAAGGCAGATATACGATCAACGACACCTGTCAAATCTTCTGCGCAGCGAAATATCAAGACGAAAATAGTGGAACTATACCCTGGACTTGCACCACATGTTGACGAAATCATCCCAAAGAAGAGTCAATTGACACTGTCGAAATGCGAAGACCGAATCAGTCTGTATAGTGTTGACAATCGAGTCGTCTTTTTTCAATCATTCGACGATGACCTGATACCAGCACTACGGCTGGTACATTTATATCCAGATGCATTCACGACCGTCAGAGTTGACAGAGGAGCCATCAAGTTTGTGTTCGTGCCAAAACCACATCTTATTGCTCTACCACTGACAGGTACAGTCTGAGTGGAGCAAATGTCATGGCACCCGGGATGACTTCTGCCGGAGGCATGCTGCCCGAATCATTGGATATCAATAAAGTGGTCGTCATCACGGCCGAAGGAAAGGAAAATGCAGTAGCTGTCGGAGTCACGAAGATGACTGCTGAAGAGATGAGGACGAAGAACAAAGGTCATGGTGTTGACACAGCACACTATCTTGGAGACTGGCTGGTGAGTTTCATGCACGATGTAGGACGTTTTCTGTGCTAACGACACCAGTGGAAACTAGAAGCTGGAGACTCTACATAAGATAACCCCAAATAGCACGACTTCCACTAGAACAACGACTGCTAGCCAGACAAGCTGGTACTGTCTCGTGTCCTTTTCGACGAGTCTACCGTGCTACTGGAACTCGAGGACGAGATTGACAAACAAGTCGCCCGGTATTCGGCTATCACGAATGTGTCACATCTACCAGGTAGCTGTGCTGATCTGTCGAGACGGAGATCCGATAAGTTGTCCCTTTCCAGTGATAACTCTGCAGCTGAGAACATCTATCAAGAGTACTGTCATCCAGGCGTATCATCTGTTAAGAGTACAAAGTGCTGCACTTTTTTAGTCTGGCAAGAGGCACACTGCTTCAGGTGTGCTTGTGAACTTGTAGTATTCATAGACTGAGCTAGAGCAAACAAAATCTATGATCACTTGACTTCTTCTCCCAGTCTATATCCCCCTGTTGTAATTGAATGTCAGCTCTTCAGGTTGTGATAGGCAGCCTTGCGATCGTAAAGGGCCCACATCTCGAACTCATTGATGGCTACCTGTGAGGGCTTGCACCATGCCCAAAGAGGAAGGTACCTGGTTCCGTGCCTTGGGGTTCACCCCAGACCACAGCCTGACTCCGCAGCGCCGTTCCACCACTACGCATCCATGATGATGCTCGACGACCAAGAACAAGGTGCCATACCACCTATCTGGTCGAGCGGGAATTTCTGAAAGGTCTATCAGGGTCGTAGGTTGGCATGAACACACTATCTGAAAATCCTTCTCACTTCATAAATTGATTTCGAAGAACTAAATAACCCGGAACCCATTGTGTGCCAACGCCATGTTGTAGCCATGCGCTGACGGAATGGTGCCATCGTAGGTACCCTGACAGAAGTGAGTCATTTTGTACCGTTCGTGCTAGGAAGGACCTTTAGGCACCTATAAGACCATCAGATCCTGAGTAGATTCATCATTTGTAGATTTGCTTAGTTGAGCTCTATGGTTTCAGCAGATCCTGCGCAGCTCACCAAGAAGCCCTCGCTAGCAAGTCTGCCCCGTGAGATTCTCTTTCAGGCGAGTATCGAGTAATGCGAGATCAATTCCTCATGCTGACTTCATCATAGATCATAGAGAATCAACGCATTGATCATTTAGCTAAAATCAGTCTGGTCAATCGTGAATTCGCCGAGATATCAAGGACATTGCAGGCAGGTTTGATATGTGATCACAAAGCATTAGGACACATACATCGACATCACTTGCGACACAAAGATGGCGAGCTGGGGGAAGTGACGATCTTTCGGTACTCGGGAATGAGTATGGGACCACTGTAATGCTGGTCAATGAATATTGACAGATCTAGACGATACCGGGTGTCCGTGTAGACTCATCTACGGCGCGAAAGGCTGTAAGAACAGATGATTGACAAGATCTCACGATCCAGCATCACGGTTGCGTTGTATAGCACAGGTAGTCATAATTCGCCGGGCACGTCGATCTGACAGGTCTATGTGTTCGACGAATAGATCTCTAAAGCTGAATACACAGACTGAGAATATGTATACACAGTAGCGACCTCATATACAATTGCAATGGTGGGCGGCACTTGCGTATCCTCGACCAATGCATGGATTTTAGCTCAGTTTTACGGCAGTTAGAGCTGAAACTAGATGGACTGAAGTACCTAGTGCGAGCACAATCTAAATGGTGCAAGTCTGGGCACGACCGCCCTTTGTGGACAAGATACAAAAATAGATGCCATGAGCTGCAAAGTGGGGGTCTCTGCCACATGCTTCTGATCGCCAACCTTATGGCACCTTTCCGATCAAGGCATGTCTTTGATGGACCTGATATTGTTCCTGCATGATTGCGTGAGTATTTCAACCCTCTCTTGTTATACCTTGTATTTCGAATGCAAGAGCCAAAAATATCACGGAAAGTCGACCACACATCGGACTCGAACATCGGGACGTTAATGTTCTAACGAAGTCGCGCGAATTGCAAGTATATTTTGTCACGTGGAAGAATTCTTTGACCTTTGCTCTCCAAATATAGCAGCCCTGAAGGGGCTGAGCCAGCCGCGAGATGCTCCGCATGCCTCACCAGCGGTCAACGACGAAGTCTCGGCAGAACTTGCCCCTTCAGAATCGGATATAGCTCTTGAGAAAGGCAGCGGCAACAGAACATGCAAGTCTGCACTTTTGCGACCAGCAAAGACCTGGCTTGTGAGTAGGTAGTGCTTGGCGACTGTCCGGACCGTTGCTACGCTGTGCGATGCCCAATCTGACGACCCTTCATTGTGAAACAGTTGACGTCCTCTCCGCTGAGGGCTCAATCGGACACAGCTTGTGTTACATGTGACCGGATAGCATTGCAGCTGGGGGAATCTCCGAGCATTCTTAGTGCAATCATGCACACACGGAGACTAATTCCGCACACTGACACCACTGCTGCTAGTTATGGTGCTTGTAGAGTACCTCGAAGAATTATCGTGTAGATTGTGTAGACTAGTCAACGTCCATGAATTATGTACTTATCAAATGTGACCGGGTGAGTCGTGCCGGTCTCATTCGGTAGAGATAGAGCTAGCTAGTAAGACCAGGCTCGAGACTCGTCTAAGCTACGGCCCTGAATGTGGATCTCGTCCTGAAGGCGGTCGTGGGCTTGAGCATCAGCTAATAATACTCGAGCTAGCCAGTGCGGCTGGCCGTCCACCTGGACATTTTCCCGCTCGAGAGATGTTGTGGCTGACGAGATGCGTTGGTCCGAGTGGTGTGGTGTGTGTGAGTGGTTGTTGTTGATCACCCAAAATCTTTTCCTGACCCTCGATTCAAAAGCACAAAGCAAGGCTGTTTGCCCCTGACCTCCTTCTAGCAACGGTTTCCTCTTCCCCTTCGTCTTCTTTACACTCTTTCCTCAATCAGAACTAGTACTTCTGCTTACTAGTCCTTCATTTCACGACCAGCTCGTCAGACTCTAGTCATCCATTCATATGCTCTCCTTTTTGGTGTCTTCATTGCTAGCTGCAGCTGCAGTGTCAGGTATGTTGTTACACGAGAGAACTTCTGTGAGACTTCGACTGCGCTCTAAGCGCGGTCTTGGTGTCTATGAGTCGAAATGACGCGTGTTCAAGAACTAACGATGCCATAGCTCAGACCACCACGACCGCATCTGCCAACCCAGCTTGCACGTCAGCAACATTCAACATCAACTCTGCGTCTGACTTGACGACCCTGTCAAGTTGCACGAATGTACAGGGAAACATTGTTGTTTCGGATCAAATTGCCACGGTAGACTTCGGTGGAATCACAACCATCACAGGAAACCTCCAGGTGGTCAGGAATGCTAGTACCTCAGACCTTGCGGCAACGACCTCGATCTCTGCACCGTCGTTGCAGTCGATCTCAGGAATCATCACCCTCACGCAGCTGACGCAACTCGCTACACTCTCGTTTCCATCACTCACTAGCATCGGAGGACTCTCATACACCACTCTTCCTGTGCTACTGAATCTTGGATTTGGTGGTACCGTCTCGAAAGCTTCCTCCATTTTCATCACCGACACCCAGCTTACGTCGTTGGCTGGACTCAACTTGAATCGTGCAGACACAATCTCCATCACGAACAACAAGTACTTGACCGCTGTCTCAATGAATACCCTGACAGAAGTGGGTACTTCGTTGTTGATCTCGGCAAACGCTGCCGGAGTTGCAGTCTCCTTCCCAGTTCTTGCCAACTGTGGTAACATCACCATTCAGCAGGTCGGCAACTTGTCTATCAACGCGCTCGCCAATGTTACAGGATCGATGGGCATTCAGGCTAACGCATTGACATTGATTCAGGCCAACAACTTGACCAGAATTACGGGTGATCTTGCGATAACCAACAACACTGCGCTCACAAACATTACGATGCCCAAATTGACATCCGTCGCTGGTCTTACCATTGCCAACAATACCATGATCACCGACATCAGCTTCCCAGCTCTTACTACTGTTCAGGCAGTGACCATGACGGGCTCATTCCAAACTGTTGAACTACCAGCACTGACAACTGTCCTCGGAGGAGTCAACATCCAGACGACTGCATCGAGCTTCACATGTCCGATCTCTCGCAGTCTTGTAAGATCGACTTCGTTCACCTGTGCTGGCCGGGCTACCAGTTCTGGCACTAGCGGTGGCAGTGGCAGTGGCAGTGGCAGTGGATCTGGAACGACTACTACCACCGGCACAGCCTCGGCCACATCAAAATCTGCTGGTGTCCTTTCCTCAAGCTTCAATGCCCTGGCTGGAATCCTTGGGCTTTTCGTTTTCGCGCTCTAGACTTCTTTGTCGTTTCAGACTCGCGGCTTTCCTTCCATACCTCCTCTTCTTAGTCTAGTCCCTAGTAATTAGTAGAGCAATTGCATACATCGCATCACTACTGTAGAACTATTTCATTTTCTCAAGCACGTTGCTAGATTACCAAGGACATTCGACCATCGTAGTCCTACCCACGATGGTCGCGACGTCCTTGTCGCTGAATGAATGCAGGTTGAGACCTGGAGCTGTGAGCAATCTTAGCGACACTTTCCACACGAACCTGAGAGCAGGTGCTCCACGGGGTGGACAGCCACGAAACCTTGAGTTGGGAACGAATTGCCGAGAAGATGCCGAGACGAGCATTTGCAAGTGCCAACCAAGGCCCGACGACATTTCTCAGTTGTAGGACAAACTGCCATTGTCTTGGAGGGTGCTCTCAACGACCTTGTACGCTCCACTTACAGCTCGGAGGATACCCACGTCCGTGGCTGTCAGGATGTTTGGTATATCTCGACGCGCTCTGGTCTTCTTTTTGAGTCTTTCAGCATTCTTCATCTTGTTTTACCGTTCATCCTCGAGGTTCCTGGAGCCCGACACGAAGCTCGATTTCTACTCGCCTCTGGACAAAGATCTCAACCACTGGACTGATCACAATGAAGGAGTGACTCCTGTTCATTATAATTACCATACTCCGGTTGTGCTCAGTAGCGATACCGTTGGGGAAATACAGCTTGATGGCATCAAGTCTACGAAGAGTCCGGCAAAGAACAAGGAAAGAGTACTGATACTCACCCCGCTCAAGGATGCGGCATATTATCTGCCAAAGTACATGGAGCTGATAGATTCCCTGACATATCCTCACGAGCTCATTGACTTGGCATTCCTCGTCAGTGATACCAAGGACGAAACTATGGCAACCATAGCCGTCGAGGCTGAGAAGATTCAAAAATCTGGTTCCCCGATGCGGGAAGTGCGAACTTTTCGAAAAGACTTTGGACCCATCGGAGCCGATCAGAATAATGTCGAGGATCGACATGCATTCGAATTCCAGGCCATCAGGAGGAAGGCATTAGGACGCGCGAGGAATTATCTGCTTTCGGCTGCCATGAAGCCTGATCACTCGTGGGTGCTCTGGCTCGACGTTGATATCGTCGAGATGCCAGCCACAATCATTGAAGACTTGGCCAGTCATGACAAGGATGTGATTGTGCCGAATATCTGGTTTCACAGGTACGACGACAATGGTCGGGATGTCGAGGGACGCTTTGACTATAATTCTTGGGTCGAGTCAGAGACTGGTCGTGCACTGACAGAGAGATTGCCGAAGGACACAATCCTGGCTGAGGGATATGCAGAGTACAAGACTGAGCGGGAACACTTGTGCCGAATGAATGATGAGAAGAGATGGAAGGATATCACGGAGAAGGAGAAGAGGGAGGAAGTCAAGCTTGATGCCATTGGAGGTGTGGTCATTCTGGTGAAGGCTGATGTGCACCGCAGTGGCATCAATTTCCCTGCGTACGCATTTGAGAATCAGGCCGAGACGGAGGGGTTCGGTAAAATGGTCAATCGGGCTGGGTACTCGTTGGTCGGGCTCGTCAATTATGTCGTCTGGCACATTGACACGGACGAGAAGCCGGGTAATCTGGATGAGAAGGAATAGGCTGTCGTGGTAGGTGTGTATATAGTATCTTGTAGCGATGGCGACTGAAGCACTCTGGATAGTGCCGTTTAGTTATTCTATAGACTTGGTATCTTCAAAATCCAAAGGTGCCCAAGCCTCATTTGGAGTGTGGAGTACAATTTGGCTTGTGACACCTTCAGGCTGAGTTTTGTCTAGATCTACTAGTACTTCGCAGCTACATGTGAAGCACCGGCAGGCAAGCAAGCTCAAGCAGGCATCGATCTTGGCCTGCTCAAAGAAGCAAGCGACTCGCACGCGCATTCCCGGACTTTTGTGGGCAAAGCAATTCTCTTTTCTCTTAGAATAGTTCGATACTTTTTGCAATCAAAGGACAAAAGAAATGTCGGGCACGACGACGACGACGGGACCTCATGTAAACAAATACAGAAAACGCCGTGTCGCACAATCAAACGAAAAGGGATGCACCATCTGTTTTCGACCGACGGACGTGGTGCTCATGTCCGCAGATGGCAGGGATTGGTTCTATTGCTGTGCGCAACACTTACTCGATCCCGGCTGTGCCACGCCCATCGTGGACCTCGACGCACAACGTGAGCGTGACAAGAAGGCGGAGATTGAGCGGGTAAAGGCAGAGTATGAGGCCAAGCAGAAGCGGAAAGCCGATGCGAAAGCTGCGGCAGCAGCCAAGGAAGCGGCGGCGGACGAGAAGGACTCGAAGAAGGACAAAAAGTCAATGTCGTGGTTGTCGAATCCGTTTGCTGGTGGTACTACGGCGGATAAAGAGGAGGAAAAGTCAAAGATGCCAGAGGAGCCCGTGGTAACCCCAGAACCGACGGAATTCGCACTGCATCGGACCATGTACCAGCATCGCGTCATGTTGAAGCAACAAGCGGCACAACAAAAGGCCAAGGATGCACAGTGGGCCACGTTGCAATTTCCCAGTGTGCCTGGCAAGTAGAAATCACCTGGACTTGGAAGTTACTGATACTCTCTCTATCTCGGCATTTTGTCCGCCATCATGCCATTCGATCCGCTATGCTACCTCTACCCATTTGGTCACCGCTAATGCTGTGCTATACAAAGTTCCACGAATGTAGAGAAAGTTTACGCCGGCTCTTTTCTGGCGGGCTCGACTTTGGCGGGCGTCTTGCTCTTCATCTCATCCACTTTACTGCGCTGGATGCATAGGGCAGGCAGGACCCAGCGACGACAACTGCAGGTCGTGCCTTGCCATGCGTAGCTGCCGATCTTGGCGCCGCACCGGACGTTGGGACAAGTGAAGCGTCCATCGAGGCGTCCTTTGTCGAGTTCAGACTTCATCCATCGGATGGGTTCCAGAAAGAAGTGTGCGCAAGATGGAGGCAGAAGGCTGGATTGTTGGGATTCTGGCTGTTCTGTGGTAATTTTGGGGTCGTGTGGGATGATGTGCTTCTCGGATGCCAGGACGTATCTGCACTTTTTGCATCGGATCTGGGTGTACTTTGTGTCCAAGTCATTGTCTTGGTAATTTGGGCGAGGCGGGACCTGCTCGTGGCCGGTTGAGGTGGTGGATGTGGTGGTGCTCGGAGATTGCGCGGACTTGTCCTTGTGCATCGTCTCAAACTTCCACCTTCGATATTGAACATTGTCCTCAGTCACTTGATAATCGCAGTCCTTGTATAGACGTAGCTGATTCATAAAGTTTTCGTTTGGCTGGACGTCTCGAATAGCCCGGATCTTGTCCAGTGCTGATCGCACACCAATCTTGTCGCGCCGCATGAGGTAGGCGGTCAGGATGGCAACTGATCTCGATTGGCCCGCGTGACAGTGAATCAAGACACGACCATCAGTAGACCGTGCATTCTCAATGAAAGAGACACAATCAGGAATGTACTGTAGGAGGTTCTGGTCAGCCGTGTCTAGGGCAGGTACGGCTTTACAGGCATATGTTTCTCGTTGCTTTTCAGACTGCGTGTGATTGTCAGTTGTTGCAAGCAGGTCGAGCGAAGTGATGACTCACGGGTAGGTGGAATTGGCAGATGGAGAGAATGTGCGAAATTTTGCAAGATTGCAGGATGCCTTCATGTTCAAGGACATCGTAACCACTCAAGTATAGTCCATCCTCGATTCTGCTGATTACAGCTTGACCTTGGAACTGATCCGGCCTATTCCTGAACTCCTCATGATAAGACTCGCCGACGAGTCGCGGAGACTTGTCCTCGACTCTGAGTGCTTCTTCTTCTAGTCTCTTGGCATGCGAATTGAGGCTCTGAATCTGTGCCTTATCCGGTGGTTTGCCACTGTCTATACCAATCAATGAAAAGTCCATGCATGATGCCTGTGCATATACCCCTTGACTGACGAAACAAGTCCTGTGCTTCAGACCTCAGCTTTGCTGCTTTCTCTCGTAAATTGCTAGGTCTCAATTCATTTCCAACATTTGCCGAAGCAATCAATTTCTGGTTCTGTGCTTCCTCGTTCATTAATCTTCCACAACTGGCAATCTGCCAGATTATTGGAATCAGAGGCACTGTACGACGAGTTTCGCACGTCGCAAACACTCAAGATTAGACATGTATATGCATGGCCCAGACTTGTAGAGCTCGACGGAACGTTGCAGTGGCGACTGATAAACATGTTGGACTGATGGAGACGCATCATGAGAACTGATCCAAATCCGCATCTCCCGCAATCCGCTGATCGTTGCATTTGATGAGCCACGTGCATCAGAGAAGCCATTCTCGATAGGGCAAGTCGGCCCGAAGGCAGCGCCTGCCACGCCTGCAGATTGTGGACTTCGCTCCACGTACGAGTGACCAGACGTAGACATTTACTAGTACTACTTGAGACCCGAGTATGCAGCAGACTCCAAAAGCTGCAAGCGTCCTGGAGATTACACAGAGCAGAAATATCGTGTCGAAGATTCAGAGGTGCTTTCTACACTGGTCTTGCAACTTCGCTGTGATTTGCGCTCGTTCGCGAGCATAGTCGATTGATGAATCGGGACGAAGCTCAAAAGTGAACAAGCTCAATTTGATGGCACAATAGCTTGCTGACCATTTCAGATGCATAGAAATATC
The DNA here is from genome assembly GCA_000836175.1 of Taphrina flavorubra JCM 22207. Lineage (NCBI taxonomy): Eukaryota > Fungi > Ascomycota > Taphrinomycetes > Taphrinales > Taphrinaceae > Taphrina > Taphrina flavorubra. The sequence continues at coordinate 32,363 of DF819261.1, read as the reverse complement.
AAAAAGAAAGCTTGCAGCAGGTGACGTCCAGGGAGCAGTCAAATTTGCAACAAAGGCCGCAGCACTACATGATTCGCCTGAAGTACAAGCTCTCCTCAAGAAGATAGCAGCGACACCTCCAGGAGCTTCTAGTGGTACAACGAGCTCTGCATCGACAAGTTCTGATCAAGGATCGACTGCACAACGTCATACTGTCAATCGAGAGCATACCCAGCCGAAGCGCGAGTATACACCAGAGCAAGAAGTGCTTGTGAAGAGAGTACGCAAGTGCAATCATACCGCATTCTATGAGATCTTGGCGGTGAAGAAAGAGTCCACAGACTCAGAGATAAAGAAGGCATATCGAAAGCTCGCTCTACAGTTACATCCGGACAAGAATGGTGCTCCTGGAGCAGACGAGGCTTTCAAGATGGTGTCTCGAGCTTTTCAAATACTGAGCGACGAAGGTAAACGGGAGCAGTTTGACAGATATGGAGCCGATCCAGATTCGCGTCAAGCGGCTCCAAGCGGGTTCAGTCAGCAGAGCTACGGTAGAGGCGGCATGCAAGGACAAGGCAACATGTTTGGAGACGAGATCAATGCTGATGATTTGTTCAATATGTTCTTTGGCGGCGGCATGGGGGGCCAGGGTGGTTTTGGTGCTGGAAGTCCTTTTGTCTCATTCGGTGGTCCTGGTGTCCGCATGCATCAATTTGGTGGAAACAGGCAACAGAGACGTGCGGGTGGTGGCCAAGGTCAAGCAACTACGACAAACTGGATGCAATTGCTGCCGCTGCTTGTTCTCTTTGGCTTCTCAGTCCTTTCATCCTTATTCTCGTCGGGAGAATCCTTCTTCGGTGGCTCCTCACCTTCCTATTCATTCCAGCAGCAAAGTCCATACACCTCTCCACGTTATACACCAAATCACAAAATTCCCTATTGGGTAGATCCCTCGCAAGTCGCATCAGTGTCGGCACAGAACCTCGCGCAGCTGGACAAGAAGGCAGAGGTTTCATACATTCGCAGCTTGCGTGACAACTGTGAATATGAGTATCAAGATCGGGAGCGTAGAATGAACGATGCCTATGGATTCTTCTCTGTCGACAAAAAGGCATACAATGCCGCGAAGAACATGAAGATGAACAATTGCGAGACTCTAAAGAAGTATGGTTATCGCACATGAGACCTTGCTGGCGCAAGCGATACTTCGGCATGTACATAATATCTCGTTTCCACAATTCACTAGCATAGCTTGGCTCTTCTGCATGTAGTAGACTGTATAGGATGGAGATTTTTTCTCTATGATTATTGTGCCATTTGTTTACCTGTACTACCCCGGATATTATGCCATGCTCTGTACTTGCCTAATCACTTCTAGCAGAGGAATTTACGAGCTAGTCTTGTAGAACGCGTCCTCGCCATTCTTAATTTCCTGTCGAAAGAGTCAGCAATCACAATGCCCAACACAAAGTACTGATTGATTGGGACTGACGTTTTCGCCTTTTTGCAGGGTTGCTTGGTGTTTACCTTCATTCATCTGGTGATTCTTGTTGGTGTCGTTGCCGAAAGATGCGGCGGCCGCGTCGTCGACGCCTTTATTGAAGGTTCCTGCATGGCCCAATTAGTCTGCAGTCTCATCTCGTCGAATGAAGGATAAGGTACCTCGGATTTGTTCGCCTACGCCGTGGACGCCCTTGATCATGGAGGCGATGGAGTTTGCGCCGGATTCGGTGTTTGAGCTGATTGAGTTTGACATGTCGAGTATGATTGTCGCGGAATGATTTGCTCGTGCGCAAGATAGTCGTTAGCACAACTAAGAGGTGATGAGTGTCTGATGGCGAAGATGGTGGAGGGAGATGGTGGTGGAACGAGGGATTGAAGTTTGAATTCTACGGAGAATCGATGCGGACGAATTTGGTGCGTGAGAATGACGTTGGTGGAGTTGTAACCACTTCACTTTTGCCATACACAACCTCTTGGCTAGCACCAGCCTCACTTCGAGAACAAGAACATCTCTACTTTTCATCTATTTCAATCTAATTACCTTAAGTGGGTCAGAATTGCTCAATCACCATAACGACAACTACTCGAGAGACAGGATGGACGTTTTCGTATTCTACTCTGCCGCAACGGCGGTTTGGGACGTGACGCAGGGTCTCACGCTCTTCTTTGGACCAACACTCATCAGCACGCTCTTGAAGCGTGAATACACGAAACCGACGGAACTAGAGAGTTACCTCTGCCAAGCACTGGGTCTGACTATATCCACACTGGGTGTGCTGTGTCTCTTACTGACGGGCTCGGTGCCTCTATCGAGCAGCATGCGCGGACGGCCGAACGACCCTTCCGCTTCGGCGAGTGCTACGGACTCTCAGGGGAACCGCAAGAGTCCGTACCTCGTGCCTACACTCTGGGTCACCGTGATACATCACGGCAGCCTGGCGTTCCTGATGTACGCCAACGGTGTGCATGGTGGTGGAAATACATTTTACGCCGGGACCGCCATCAGTGGGTTCCTCTGCATCGTCGGCGCGTGGTGCGGCATGTTTGCCACGAGTGGTGGAGTCATTAGTCGTGACACGGTGCTCGATGACCAGGGCAAGAAGAGAAATAGTGGATTTCCCTTTAAGAATACCGTCAACGACGAAATGAAGAAGAAGTGAGTTTTTCGACTGAGAGTATCAGATTGTGGGTTATATCAGTGGGGAGCAGATGATGCATCATACAATGAATCAATTCAGATGAAGCAGCGAGTACGATCGGGAGAGAGCACAATTGCTGGAAACAATATTGCTAAAGCCAAAATCTTCGATATTCATAAAAAGCTTTCGTCATTACACACTCCATGGTGTTGTCCTCCACTAACACACTCACTTCTTTGCTCCTGCCTTTTTCTGAAACTTTCCACCAAAGACGACCCACAAACCAGTCAAGCCGAGCATGGAGAGCAAGGCTGTCTTTTCCGATTGTGGAATCTCGCCTCCTTCTTCTCCTCCTCCATTTGTCTCTTCTTTTTGCGATTTTTGCTCCTTTTGATTGTTCGTGCCACCGGATGCTTTCTTGAGCGTATCCTTCAATAAGTCGCGGACATTCTCCACCGCTCCTCCTCCTTTACTGCTTGATTCCAGTGCCTCGACTGCCTTGTCGGCAAACTTTTGCGCATCTGAGGCTGCTTTACTGCTGACTGCCTGTACTCGCGAGCCCAGATCTTCAAGATTGTGTGTAATGATCGGTGAACTTTCACCACTCGCTTCAGGCGCGGGCGCTTGAGCACGAAAATTGTCTGCGGCAGTGGGTACATTGCTTTCCTGCTTCTGTGCCTTTTTGTCTGTATCTCGTGATTCAGATGCCACGGGTTTCGCCTCCGATAGAGGCTGCGGAATGGTAGGTACAGGATCGTCTTTTTTTGACTGCTTCCTGGCGACTGGTTTTGAATCCGTCGAATTTGACCTCTTGTGCACCGTTGGAGTGAGGGTATTCTTTCTCGGACGACCGCGTTTCTTTGGCTCAGTCAACGGTGCCGCAGGCTCGGTGGTCGCCATTGTCTTTGTCTTTCGTGTACGCGGAGTCGCAGTGGTAGCCATCGTCCTGGACCCCTGTAGGTAGTACTCTATTGGCACGACAGGTACTGGTTGTGCAGCATGTGCCGTTGCTGCCGATCTCAAGGAGGGCAGCGACCTCGATGCTCTTAGTGTTCGAATCATCCTAGCACTAATGCAAACGTTTGTGTGAGTTTCAGTGAATGAATCAATAAAGTCAGTTCAAGTATAGCACTGGTGGCAGTATGGCAGGACCGTTGCAACGGCCGAAGTGCATACCTGACCAGGACGGTGGCCGAGGGACGTTGAGTGTCTGACGTTTGTTTTGACGATTTCGCGGTGGCGGAAATATGCGGCTGTTGTCATCAACAACTTTGGGAAATCTCCATTCACTCCGCCAACCCGCAGCCGGCAACTACAATTGTGTAAGTGATTGAGAAACGAATGAGAATATACAAACATTGTCATTATTCATCTACTGCTTTCGTTCTTTCAATACTTGCTTCATGGTGTTGAGATATTCTATGGGCTCTTTTGCACCCACGAGCGTAAAGTCCCTGCGATATCCTTCAAATTCTATGCATGGGACACCTTCGCTATTGTTGATGTTTTGCTCCATGATGGCCTCTTTGACCTCATCCTCCAGCTCATCTGAATCAATGAAGCTCCTGATCGAGTCTAGATCTTTGACGCCTGCAGCTTTACAGGCTTTCAGCAGGGTCTCAGTGGCTGCTGGTGCTTGTTCTTGCTCAAAATACTGTTCATACAGGCTGTCCATCAAGGCTTCCACGTCCCCCAATCTCTGAGTCTGAATCTTCATGATCACACGATGCGCATCGAGTGTGTTGGATATCTGTCCTCCGTAGCTAAAGTTGATGCCAATCTCGTTACCCATCTGTCTCATGGCATCCACCATCCTATCCAACTGTGCGACATTTCCACCATTCTTCTCCAGGTAAAAGTCTCGCTTGCTCACTCCTTTTTTCTTTGGCAAGTTCTTCGCAATGTCATAGGGTCGATAGTGGATGTCAAAGGTCAAGGGAAGCTCTTCGTCCTTGGCAAGTTTCATCGCTAGCTGCAGCCGGCGTCGCCCAAGGTACGTGAAGGGACAGATTGTGTCCAGTGTGAAGTAAATCTTGAGCTTATAAAAGTCCGTCATATTGTATCGCCTCTCTACTTGCCTGCACGCTAGTATATTCCTTCCAAACCCTGTAAATGTCGTACTAGAAGACCTTGTGTAACGGCGTCACTCGAAAGTTGATGCGTGGAAACGAATTTTGCGGGGAAGTCGGTGGCTTCATGTGGCGCCTGATTGTGGCTGGATCAGTGCTCAACGTATCGCTCGTTTTACTCAAGATGATCTCGTATCTTCTTCGAGAAATACACAAGCTTAAGTCTGATGCAATAGACCGGTGTTTACAAATTTATATTTGCGTTCGTTTCTCGCCTAGTACTGTCCTGAAGCGGCGGATTCAACCTTCAGTTGGGACCGCAGTGACGAGCTTGCGTGTGAGGTTTTGAGTCGCTCTCGTTGCGCTCAGATGTCGCTCGATGAGAACAGTTTCGCACAAATGGAGTCGATGGACGCTATAGTGGACATTATTGGCGAGGAAGATTCATTTGCAGTTTTTGACCTCGTCGACAAGGCTGTGACTGTTCTCCCAGTCATCAAGGATGCTGGAATTGTCAACGGCGTTGTCGAAACCTTGCCATCAACAAAGGGGAAAAAGTTGCATCCACATCATGGCACAAACGCATCGAGTGATGCAGCAGGATTACCATGCAAGGCGAAGAGATATCATTGCTGCTTCCCGCAATGCGGAAAGGAATTTTCCACATCAGGTCATCTCGCGAGGCATTATCGCATACATACTGGCGAGAAGAATTACGCATGCTCGACATGTGGTGCGCGCTTTTCGCGTCAGGATAATTGCAACCAGCACGCCAAGAGCCACAGTAAAACTGATGTAAAGATTCCGGCGAAGGAGAACAAGGATGCTCCAGCTTCAACATTCCTAATAAAATCGCCGCTCAGTATCGCATCTACCGAAAGCTTACTGGAATTTGATCGACCTCGGCCAGTACACACCACGTCCTATGCAGGGTCGCACATTGCCTTTTCGGAGGCTGATTACGCGAGTTCATCCAATGGATTCCTGAATGACCTCGAGCGCTCCCCCGATTTCCAAGCACGGTACGAGTTTGGGACACCGCACGCACTCTCAAAGTTACCTGAATCACTATTCGACTTACTTGCCGGATCGGAGACGTGCCCACCAAATCTCGTCTACGATAGTAGTGCCGCCGAAACTGACGAGTCGACCTACTCATTCAACAATAATGATTTCATTAGCGAGGAGGACTTTTTCAATTGGTCCGCCGGCGTCACTTATCCTGAAGGAGAAGAGGGTCTCGAGTTACCTGACGACATATGACATTCACTCATGCTCGCAAGAGATGAATGAGTAGATAATATGTAATATGACGATAATAAGCGGAAACGGGGACAGCAAGGCGACATGGCGAGGAGCGATAGATTGCAGTTCGAGGCGAGTCTGAGTGGTATAATTGATCAGGGTAGATAGAAAGCCTGAATAGTGTACATATACAAACATCTGTACACATTGAGCAGATTTGAATGAATGATTGATTGCAGTCGTGTTGTAAATGTATGTATTAATTCTGTAACTAGTTATGCAATCGTTCTGGTGTACCAGGTCCGATAACAAGACCAATTCAAATCTGCCACTCTCTTCACGTCTCTCAACAGTGTCTGGACTTCAGCACTGAAATCCTCGAGACCAGCACTAGAAATCTTGGTGCTCGTGATTTCAGTGCCCGCCATAGCATCCTTCATGAGTGCCTGTAGTCGTCTCAACAGTAATTTATGAACAGGGTCCGATTCTTTGTCCTTGGTGATGAGTTTAGTGAGTGAAGCGTGACGCTTCACGCGATCGTCCTCGCCATCATCCGATAGTGCGTGATCAATGTGATTGTTGAGTTCAGCTGCGATAGACATGACATCGACCTCGTCGCCCTCACTCATGAGCATGACTAGTCGATCCTTAATCACACTCCAACTCGATGGAGTGAGGAATCTGGCTTTTGCTCGCGTCAAGTTTCTTGCTACAATGAGATGACCTGTTATCGCAACGATGCGAGTAGTTTGAGCTCGAAAGGTTGCCACTCGTTCCAGATCCAATGCCAATGTGTCAGGAATGTCGTCTCTCGTTGTTGTAAAGATCTTTGTAAGAGCATGGCGAAAGACTACAGAGGCATCTGGCGTGTTTAGTGGCGACTGTAGCTCTGGAGCCTCTAGTTGTACAGCTTCGGCTCTGAGTTCCTCCAGTGATCTTGAGAGCATTGCTCTAGTCTTGTTCAGATTGATACTGCCTCCTTCGAGATCCTGAGTAAAGAGTTTCTGCTCATAAGGTATTGCCTCGGGAATCAGTCGCGGAGCGGATATGGACAGATGGAAATTGGCGGAATCAAGCAACAATGTGTCGAGCACCACAAAAATGCTGTCGATCCTCCTTGCGAAGAGTTCAATCGCGTCTGATCCATGTATAGACCTGATGTCCGCCACGAGAGTATCTCTGGCTGGTGAACACAAAGCAGCCATCATCTGAATGACAGTGTTCGTGAAAGAGACGTAATCGTAAGAACCGGCGTTGCACTGGGCTTCTACAGTCGGGATATCAAAAGCAGATGTTATCGCTTTGAATGTCGGGCTGTCAGGCATGACGAGTCGAAGCAGCCTCATCTTACATTCCTGGACAACGATGGGAATCCAAGAGACACTGCGATTGGCACGCATCTCGGATTGAAGAGACTCGAAGAAAGCGGTCTTCATTTCTTCCTCGCGCTTGTTGTCGGCTTCGCTGAGCACAGACTTGCCAAGTTGAAATGATGGATTGAGTGCAAGCTCGTGTATCAGCTGTCGATTACTGAGTCGTGTTTGTCGCTGACCGAGCGCGAAAAATTGTATGGCATTAGACTTGCCCTGTGTACTGTTTGACGTCGATTCTCTTTCTTTGCTAGCCGAGACGCGCTTTGGCAATCGTTCTCGACGAGCTGCGAGCACAGCTGTTCTGACTAAACCGCGAGTCTTGTCGCCAGCGATGCCTCGAAGTCGTGCCAAGAGCAACAATTGGTTTTCTCTGATCGCAGCATGATATTCTTGAGCCACGATAGGATCGCTATCGTGCTTGACAATTTGGTAGATGAGATCGAGTTCACAATACTGAGCAACCATAACTTCTAGCAGATCCGCTGAGTCGGCCTGCTTCCACTGATTGAAAGTGTGTACAAATGAGATCCACAATGCCTGAAGACGAGCATGACAACAAAGTTGTCCTTGTGAAGTTGCAAGTATCCATTTCTGAAAAGCGGTGGCAAAGTTCTTTGCTTTGAGTATTAATTCATCCTCGAGAGGCCCATTGCGCATCAAGATATCCTGAGGATGACCGATGATCATAAAAGTAGCCAAGAAGATTCTGCACAATGCAATACTGTTCGTTGTTGCGCGACCACCTGCAATGACGTCCAGTGATTCGAGCACTCTACCTGCATGGCGCATAACTTCTCGACCTTTGATGACGTCTGCAACAACGTCGAACGGCACTGTTCCAACTGTCTCATAATCGAGGTGTAGTCTTAAGAAGTTCTTTGCATGCAAAACTATTCTCTTGTTTCGCCAAAAGTGTTGGATTCGCAGAGCTGCTTCTTCCGGTTCTAGAATAGATACGGCTGGTTCTAGGTAGCTCAATTCACTACTACGAGTTCCGCATGAAGGTGGAGATGCACTGCGTCGACGGAGTATTCGGTTTTGCAGAGCTAGGCCACGACGCTTCTCGGCTTCGGCCTGCTTGATTTCTAGTGCAAGACGTCTGGTTTCCCGTTCCAAATGTAGTTTCTCCTTGTTTTGTTGCACTACCAATTGGACTTTGGCTACTTCTTTACTACCATTTGCCGCGATTTTCGCATAAATAGCATTTCGCGCCGCTTGAGCGGCGGATAATGATTCTCGAAGTGCTTGAAGTTTGGCTGGTACATCAGCTCTACCTCTAGCAAGGACCTGATTATGTTCATGTCTTCGCTGTGCCAGACGGTCTATGCGCTGTTGTAGGAACGTTTCTCGTCTATCCAGTGCTTGAGCTTTTACGACATCGAGGTCACGAGTTGGGGAGCGCCTCAACAATCTTGCCAGTCGTGGAGGAGCGTTGGTGCTAAGCACAGTAGGTGGTATCTCCTCCTCTTCCATGATTTTGTACGTGCTGAACGAACCTCGGCGTCCTGACCTCAATAGTACTGTATTGTTAAATGATACAGTACGAAGCAGTACGTGTACGACTTGCTTTGCCGTGTTTGAGTGGCTGGTGAATGACATGATTGCGGCATGTGTAGCTTGAACCGATAATATAGATTCAATTTCTGAAATTTCTCAAGTCGCTTTGTCCGAGTGGTTAAGGAGATAGACTTGAAATCTATTGCACGTGTGCGCGTAGGTTCAAATCCTGCAGGCGACGAAAAATTTTCATTTGCAAACGCGAAAAGCTGCTTTTATCTTCTTTTGTCTCGCGCGAAATAAAGACATCCGCGCCGGCGCCGTATAACTCGCGCTCAATTGCAACTCATACTACCATGGCCCTGCAGTAGCGTTGCAATTGTATTGAAAAGCATGATCTGGGCACGTCTATCGTTTTTCAAGATTCAGTCCAGACGACCTTTATTGTCGTCGGGACTACCGTACGTGCATATTATGATCAGTATTCGCTGTATTTGATTAAATTGATGTACACAGTAATTTCAATTTATCAGCGCAAAAACGATCGTGCCTCCCTGCTATAAATTGACCATGAGTCAAGCCCGTACTTGTCTTATCACACGAATGTCTTGTTCTTTAGACACATTGATTTACATCCCGTACTTGTCTTTTCACACGAATATCTTGGTCCTTGAACAAATTGAGTGACATATTCATGGGGCGAGAGGCCAAGAACTTCTTCCAGCCTTCGATGGTCACAGTCAAAGCATCAGAGCTAGATATCATGAACTTTCGTGTGAAACACCTAGTCGCCCAGCAACACAATTGAGCCGCAATAAAATCGCGCTTTCTATACGAACGACATTTATAAAAACATGATGGACCACGAGAACGTAAGTCACTGGTTGCATAAAGATTGGGTCCTGAGCCCAGGTAGGTCTTTCAAAGTGAGACCACTTGATAAGCCTTAATCGTGCTAACTAGCATTACGCTTCCACAGCAATACAAGGACCCTCGTTGCAGACATATAGAGGTAACATGAAGATTATGATGTCGCAGAATTTGTCAATAAAGCTCTACGAAGCAAAAATTGCGCATGAGGTCAAGAGGAACGCAAATTGCAGAGACACCAAAATTGTAACAAGTATCGTCACATATGATTTTCAGGGACTTGTCGCTAAGCCTGTAGCCAAACAATCATCTCTGCAACGTCTGGTATAATGGATTCGAAGTGCTCCACCGAAGACATGCCCGCCGAAGTATTCGAGTTGTCTTCGCGACTTCGGCGGATATTTTTCCGCACCGAGATCATTCTGACCATTCGGTACGTCAGAGAATCCTCCCAGGCCGACAATATTTTGAATATACAGATTCACGGCGCTGCACAAATCTTCATGGCGTCGTAAATTTTGGCACGGATTTGCATGGCTCTGCAACAACTTCCACAGCTCTACACAGCTGGCACAGAAAGTAGCCGAGGAGCAGACAGAAGCTACTGTTGTAACAAGCTCGAACAGCAGATCTTTAGAAATCTTTCCGTCACGAGTTGGCACAGACCGAGCACTATTTCGAAGAGTCTTGACCTATCACGCATTGAAATGTATGGACCGCGACAATAGCGGGACTGGCCGCAGCTCAGGCGATCTCTGAATTTCGTGAACGGTTGTCAATCCAGAACTCTTCCGATTGTCACTAGCCGAATATTGGGTCAAGAAGAATGCAGATTTAGACACGAAGACCATAGCCGCCTTGTTCAAGGCAGATCTCGAGATACGAAATGTAACCGGCATCACCGGCTTCGCTGGCCTGAATGGCCGATGTTTGGACATTCCTACATCAAGAGTTGGCCAAGATCGCGGTCCCTTCAGAAGAGTTTTGGCGTATCAGGCTTTGAGATGTATTGACAGGGCACAAGCCCGAGGATGGCCTCGAAAGGACATCCCGTTGAACCTTTCACACACCGAGTATAGATATGGGCCGTTCCTAAGTAAACTCGCGAGTTCTCTGAACAGTAATGCCAGTGTGGAGTAATTTATACTTTTTCGAATCTTTGCAACTACAGTTTGTCAAGCGAGTTAATGAGGATATGCACATATGTCCCAGAATCTGATTTCTCAAAGTAGCTACGCAGCCGTGCGTGCACGCCTATGGAAGTCCAAGGTATGCACTGAATGACCTACAGCTGTGACTACGAGTGATCAAGGCCAATTTAGTAAATCCTGGCGCATCACTTCCTGATCCGTGCCCAGGTGTAGGCAGTGCCCATGGCCACTCACGGAAATGGCCGCAAACAGCAGCCCTTTGAAGCTCTGGTCAGGATCATCGACACAAGCACTTTTGAGCAATCTTGCAAGCTCTATCGATAGCATCATAATGTGAGTATATCAGCTTCGAGGTCGGAGTTTGAAGAGGAATAATGTGAAGCAAGCGTTCATGAACTCAGAAATGAGAATGGTTGATGCTAAGCAAAAACTTTGGGAGTTTTTCAGTAATCATTTCGATCAGTATGTCTGGAGTGAGCACAATCACGATACAAATAATAATTATCTTGTCTTCTCTCAGACTCGTTTTGATTCTCGGTCGCTTTAAGTGTACAGTTGCACGACAGAATCGGTGGTAGATTGTCGATAGCAAACCTGTTCATTGGCTGCCGTTCCCTGCAGCTCTTTTGAACCTCAAAAAGTGCCCGAGAGCATTTAATCGTAATTTGAATCTACCGGCGCATAAGCAGGCATTAATGACAAGCTAATCAGAAGCAAGATCGCCAATATCAATTGAGAAGTTCAGTATACCTGTAGATATATAGTCCGACCTCAACAAATAAGTGCCTGAGGAGTTCGGAAACTCACAAGTCCACTCATGTGGAATATGCGATGGTCTGCTGTTTTGTATCACAGGCGTTTTGTCACTACAGCACTGTCCAGCAGCCAGATCATCTAGATCAGTTCATACAATAGGAAAAGCATACTAAGGACTGCAAGCTGACGCATAGACTGCTATCGCGAGTGATGTACTCATCTATACTGTTTCATCTTTCTAGCTCTACGATTTGTCAAGCGAGCTGGCAGGTATCGCAACATCTATACGTAGCCGAATACACGATACTTTACTTCACGGACTATCTATATGTGCATATAGACATTGACATATCATACATCAATATAGGCCGCGGACTTGCAACTGGTTTTTCACAGCTGCCGTACGTACTAGTACACAACCAGCAGTACCGCGCGCGCATGATTTGGAAGTGCGCACGTGACCGACCTGCCTCAGTCAATCAAATCCTCACTTCATTTCATGCGGAACTCATCAGCCGCCTGCTCGGCTAATCACAGCAGGCATGCGGACATGCACCGCGTCCAGTAGTATCGTACATGGTATATAAATGTACGTATATGTGTCTGGTACGTTTCTCGTCAATTTTACTTGATCATAGGCTACCGGCGGCATGTTCGCAGACTAGCAATGGATTATTTGGACTTGTCGCGTTTTCCTTGCCGACGAATCAAGTATCTGGACGCAGAATGTGCTCCCTGTGAAGTCTTGCAGCAGGCCGGCGTTCGCTCAGTCGTTTGGTGCGAACATGCTGTGTGTCGCTATGGCGCTCAATGCGTTCCGTATTGTTTATTCATTCTCGTCGACGACTTGGCAATGGCTACCGCAGTGCTGGTTTCGCACGGTTGGCGATGTGCAGCAGGTGGAAACCAAATGATGAACTACGTTCTGAAAGAGGACGGTCGAAGACTAAGACCACCAGCTTCTCGCAGCGGAGATCTATTGGATATTCAGCTATTGCCCGCATCCAACTGGTACTATGACTTGCATGATGACGCCAAATCTGTCTATCCTACATTGCCGAGGCTCGCAGATGCACTCATTGGGAAAATACTTGATTCGAATTCACAATATGCAGTGGTGATTTGTATGCAGTTGTATCTGTTCTACCTCTACGACCACGTACCTGACGTTAAGACACTGGCATTCGCAACTCACTTAAAATATGAGCATCAACAATTCCATCGTGATTGCTTAAGCAACGTTTCAGTGGAAAAACTGATTTACTTGGATCACGCGCGGCAATATCGAGACGATCTATTGAGTGGTGCACGCACTTTGTGCGAATGTTCTGTGCCGCAGACCGAGGTCTTCTTTCCACATCTCGGTGCTAGCTGGCAAGCAATGATATCAGCTCCTGGTTATGAAAGCTATGAAGATGCAGCACGCAGACTCCATGAAGAAGAGGTAATTGAGTGGCAAGCTATGCTGGCAGCAGAAGCGACCCGTCGAGAAGGCCTCGAATCTCCTGCGATAATGCAGGTATTGCATTAAGGTCAACATTTCTTTCTCGAAGCCACGCCACGAGAAATGCGATGTCTATCAAATCGCTCTTCCGAGCGGGAGAACAAGCTCTGGCATTTGGCTTCTAGGAGGAGCCGTCGAGAGAGGATTCTGATTCCTCGTATTTCCACCACTTCGGTGGTCTCCTGAAACAGGCTGGACCACATCCGTGGAGGTGCCAAAAGATCAATGTCGATCTCGTCCTCGTTCACGCACTGAAATGAGGTGTGTAGCGTTCGACTATCGATTTTGAAGGCCGGGTCGCCTCTGAGCAGCTTTGGTGCTTTCGGAGTTTCTCCCTTGAGCAGGACGATGTCGACGTCCGATGTCTGCCGTGTGGAACCTAGTGGGGCACAAGCGGCACCGCCTACCAAGGCGTGCTTGACTCCTGCTAAACAGCGAGACGCTGCTGCTGCGGCCTCGATGACACGAGCGTTTTGGGACATGTTGTGGAAGACGATGATTATAATAGTCGAAAATGAAAGTTTTAGTGTAGCTATATAGATAGACAAGTTCTACTCGCCTCGAGAGGTGATCTTTGACACATGGCTCTGATCAGATCTTTCGAACCGATCGGCGGCTCGCTCTCGTGAGATGTGACACAAGAATCTACAGACCATTCCACTAGATCGCTGTCGAGCCGCTGCTTAGGTATCTACATGACTACTTCGTCCAGCTGTCTATTATAGTTCTCGATAGCACATCGTGAGGGGTCTTAAGATTACAAGTTAGCGACATTGTCTGTCGACTAGGATAATATAGATTATACGGAGATAGAGATTTTTCGTTGGCAGTGGCTTTCTCCTGCTGGTAGACGACGTAAGCAAACGGCATGTTCTCAGTCTCGAAATGTGAAGTGTAACTTGATTGTGCAAAATGCTCATAGTCGTGGCAATGATAGTCTACAGAAATTCGTAAAGATGCACGACTATACTTTTGAGATTCGTGATGGCGACTCTGCACTGACACAAGTCTGCGCTCTGGTCAGGCACTGCTACACATATTCTTGAGATCTGTTCGTAGGCGGTCTTCCAGTCCCTCTGTGGGCTGCTTCGAGGCATGTGTCCGTTACAGGTCAAAATACAGCGATGTCAGAACGACTATCGAGATTGTCTTGAAAACGATAAATTCCGCAAATTGTGATATACTTATCTACACAGTTATAAGTCTTTTCAAGCTATTTAGAAAGCTCGCAAAAGTCCTCTGAAGCTATTTACGAAGCTCCCAAGACTCAAGACTCAGAAATATTGTACTACATATGATTCGAGAACTGTATACTGTGCTGCGCAATTTTGTGCCTGTCGATAAGTATAGATTGGGCTTTTCAAAATTAGGTACATGACGTTTGTTGCCTCCTATGCCTTCGCATCAAGGTGCGTGAAAAGGCGAAAGACCACATCGAATCATATGGAGTAGATATATGGAAGATATGGACACATATAAGAGAAAACGAAAATGGCAATTTTATAATCCACAGCTGCAGTATAAATATACATACAGTGGGTCTCGGCTAGTTTTGCGTTCTCTCCACTCGGCCATTACCGACGATGGTTTTACAAGACTCATGGAGAACTACAGACTAGCCGAGACCAACTGTAGGCACCTCAGTGCTTGGATCCCTGCTCGAGCGGCATCGACACTAGCAGTTCTCGAATCCCGGAGTTCAGAGCGGGTATTGCTTCCTCACTGGTATCGACGTTCTGCTCCTCGAGCCACTTTACCAGATATGCGACGTCAAGAAGATCGCTGGTTTTCTTCCCTTGACTCGTGCGCGTGAAGATACTGTCGCATTTTGCTTCTAAAAGAAGACGTGGAGATAGAACTTTTATTCCTCCGACGTCGATGACTTCTGTGTCTTCCTCGAATGATTTGGCCCACATCCGAGGAGGGGCCAGTAGATCGACGTCCACTTCGATGTCATTGTTTGGACCACAGTATACTGTGTGCAGTGTTCGGCCTTGCACACGGAAGTCCGGGTCTTTCTTGAGCAACATCCTTGCTCTCAACGTCTGTCCTCTCAGTAGCACGATGTCGATGTCAGTGGTCTGTCTGGTTGAGCCTAGTGTTGCACAAGCTGCGCCCCCGACAAGCGCATGTTTCATGCCGGCCAGGCAGCGCGAGGCTGCTGTTCCTGCCTTAAGTAGCAAGATGTTGGGATTGTCACACGTAATTTTCTTGTCATTCATGATGTAGAGCTGAACTGCTGATGGTAGTGATCGATTGTGAAGATTTTGCTAGAATGGCAGTGAGAACGAATAATGCTATTGTCCATACATGACAGCAGTTCAGCCAACCATATTTATAAGCAGCATCCGTGGCATGATGTATGCTGTCGCTACGGTACGTGATATTAATTAATTAACATGTACAGAAGGAGGATTGTTTCTGATCAGCTCGGCTGCGCTCAAGTATCTAATCGTATCCTTCCAAAGTTCTCATTGTCTTGCAAGGTTGAGCCTCGAAAATGTCATCTTCTGGATGCTTGCTGATCCGCTCATACCGCAGGTACTGGGTTTCAGCCTCCGACATTTCAGGTGGCAGTAGAAATCCGTCCTTGAGAGAGGCACTCAAGTAGTATGGCTTCAGCAAGGCAGCCATACATGAGTTCTCGTTACTCGTGCTCGGGATCTACCGAGACCTTCTCTTGAAAGTTCTGAAAGACCAGAGGCCGACTGCCAGAATCCGCAGGCTTTCCCCAACGAATCAGCGCTCCTGATGCACTACGCATATCGATCGTATCAGAATCCTCCACAGCTCGAACTGCGGAATCAATGCCCATACAATCTTCCGTCAAAAAGCTCGTTCGAACAGCTGCCTCTTGTTGGCCAGCTTACGTGGCCACTGCAGAAAAGACATACCAGTGATCAAGGCGGCTCGTGCAACGGTCACACATCTGCAGCGGAGAAAGGGGCAGTATTTAAGATCATAGCGTGTTTTTTGCATCTTCCTGTTTTATCTTGTACGTGACAGCACACGAAGAAACCGGACAATTAGCGCAAGTTGTGCCTTAGTCAGTGCCTCGTGCGGATTCTTCCCCTATCACCATAGCACTGAATCATTTATGGGTATGCGTAGCTCACGCGCACGTAAAACCTTGCAGCCACAGCATTGTGCATCGCAGAAAGATTTTATAGAACGGCGCTGAAAGACAAGGGTGTATACCAGCACAGCCGAAGTTGTCAAAGGAGGACCGGGGCGTGTCTACGAAAGACAGACACTTTGGCTTTAACCTTCGGACGACTGTATACATTGTGCAAAATACGTGGTTCCACACGGAAGTCTTGGTCGTTTCTCAGCAGCGACCTTGCCTCGGCTGTCTCTACGCGAAGAAGTACAATGTCAACATCCTTCGTTTGTCTGGTGGTTTCGAGCGACGCGTAAGCAGCTCCGCCCACTAAAGCGTGCTTCATGCCCGTAAGACAGTGTGATGCTGCTGTTGCTGCCTCGATTATAAAGCCACTGGAGCTCTGATGGCTCATATTGCTGTCAGCCATGAAGTTTCCATGAAAATTTCGACGATAGGAACGATCGATTATGAAAACGTTTCAGCTCTGTAAGGAAGTTGAAACGACAATTTATAGTCTAGATTCACAATTAAACAGTATACCCGTGAGAATAATCATCAGTTGTAGTGTGTTCTTTTAGTGAAAGTGGTTGGGATTAAAGAGCTACGATGACGCTAAGAGACTTGATATATATATGGTCAGGAGGAGCTCGCAAAGGAGTATGATCAAAGATCAGTCGACATGTCCCCCTCTATAATTACAACGAAGGTGTGTGAAGAAAAGAAGGATGACCTAGAATCCCATAGGTCGTTAATAGGCCAAGATCAACGTCGTCGAAGTCGCCTGTGAAGTGTGTAGGGTCCAATTAAGAGGTTGGCTGGGGGAAGTGCCGGGTCGATGAGG
Source organism: Taphrina flavorubra JCM 22207 (assembly GCA_000836175.1). NCBI lineage: Eukaryota > Fungi > Ascomycota > Taphrinomycetes > Taphrinales > Taphrinaceae > Taphrina > Taphrina flavorubra. The sequence continues at coordinate 15,333 of DF819261.1, read as the reverse complement.
TGTGCTGGCCTTCGCATGTATATCTTGAGGTGCTGGATGGGATAACGACCTGGCAATGGTTTGGCTGACCAGATGTGCGTCAACTGGAAAGACCTGGTGTCGAAAGCCTTCGTGACCAAGAAGGGGCCTCTCCATCGTGTCGACGTCTTGTCCTTGGAGACGGGTGCTTGATATAGCCAGACTAGGTCTCCCTTGGAGACGAAGCGCTTCAGAGGGGCTTCTTTTGCCTGCTTTGTATTACGAAGGGAGAGGAGTTTGTCCGACGCTTGTTCAAGAAGTTCCTCGCGCCTGATGGAGAATAGGATAGCCTCGCTGTCGGTTGCCGTCGAAGATGTGCGGTTGAAGCGTTGGAGCTGACGAGCCTTGTCGGACTCGAAGATGTCTCTCAAGGATCCTCGATCATCAAGAAGAGTGCGAGCGGGGGAACCAAAGAGAAGCTCCAGTGGCGAGAACCCATGGGCCACGATGCGAGAATTAAGGGCACGGGATGCTGTGTCGATGTGTAAATCCCAGTTCTGGTCATCCTGGTCGCAATACTTACGAGCGACCTGTTCGAGGAGGCCGTTGTTTCTCTCGATCATGCCACAAGCTTGTGAGGACCCGGACGGGGCGCAAATCGGCAGAATGTCTTTGCTCACCAGGAAGTCGACGGTGTCTTTGCCTGTAAAGTGAGATCCACCATCATGATAGATGGCGAGCGGGGTCATGTATGAATTGAAGAAGTTTTCCAAGATTCTGATAGTGTGTGCACAGTCGTTCTTTGGAGTTGGATAAGCGCGAGAGAACCTAGTGAAATAATCAATTATGTGAAGGACGTACTTGTTACCGTTCGAGGAGGGGAAAAACTCAATGTAGTCCATGCCAAGGAGCATGAAGGGCGCGAAAGAGAGCGAGAAGCGCAACCCTTCATTTGGAAGACGTGGGCCGAACTGAAAGCACAAAAGGCATGTACTTGAGTAGTCTTTGCAGTCCTTGGCCATGGTTGGCCACCAGACCTCGCCGGCAAGGGACTTAAGCATGGAGTCGGCAGCGAAATGACCATGTCTATCGTGGGCTTCCAGCAGAAGCAAGGGTACGTCCTTGGACAAAACGCAGCGCGACCAGAGATCCTTTCTGACAGCCCGAAAAAGGATCCCCGCGGACGACACGGAGAATTTCAGGCATTGGCTTTTGAATCGTCGAACGAGTTGCTTGTCATCCCTGATATGACCCGGAATTGTCCCAGTTGTCAGGAACACATATGCTTGACTGTACCAGGGGTCATCCCGAAAGGACTGGAGACTGGGGACATCATCAAAGACGCCAGTGCGGGAATAGTACGCCGGATCAGAGTCGTGTGGGAAGACAATAGAGGTTAGTGCCGAAGTTCTGGAGAGCTGGGTGTCAGAATGACGCAGTGCGTCCTCCAAAGCATCGGAGCGATTCACAACGTCTTCGTTGTACTCTGGGAAGACGGTTCTAGATAGCCCATCCGCAGCACTATTCTTGGCGCCCTCGATATAAAGGAGTTCGACGTTGGCCTCAGCAAGAATCAAGGCCCATCTTGCATACACGCCTGTGTGGAGGTTGACGGCGCTTTGGAAGCCGAGTAGTGGGCGATGATCGGTGTAGATGGTCGAGGTTTTTGACCGATTAAACAGGTAGGAGTACTTGACGAGCATGTACACAATGACACAAAGCTCCCTTTTGAATGTCCCATAATTTCTTTCGGCTTTGGAGAAGGCAAAAGAATCGAACATGAGGATGTTGAATTCGCCTTTGGTCTTGGCGTCCTTGTACTGTGTGATGACCAGGCCACCTGCGTAACCGGACGCGTCAGTGTAGCTCTGCACAGGCTCTGAGTCAATGTTGCCATGAATCGGAGGGGCGTTGAGGATATGATCCTTGCAAGCCTGGAACGCGCGGGCTGCTAAAGAGGACCAAACGAAAGGCTGTTTGGCCATGGCGTGGGTGGTGAGTGCACGTAGAGGGCGAAGAAGTTCTTCTTTTCCTTTCATATGGTCTGCACAGAACTCAACAGCTCCGAGGAAAGAGACGACGTGAGAGCGTTCTGAAGGGGTTGGCCAATCCCGAATTCGGGCGAGCCTTTCTGGTTTCACCCGGATCACACCGTTACTTTCGTGCACGATACCAACAGCTTCCATTGTGTCCATGAATGCTTCAAACTTGGAGAAGCCGACCATGAATCGAGACCAGTGGATTCTGGGCAAGTACTCGTCATTGAGGAATCTGGCGTGGTCGTCAAAGGTGGGATGAGCGAAGAAGCTATCGTCCTGGTACGCGTTGAAGTGATTGCCAAAGAGGGAAGCTTCGGGATGGGGAGGTGGAATAGGGCCAAAAATTCGGTTTACACCTTCGGCAAGAACGAGACCAGAACCGCCGCAACCTTGGGGGGCTGTGACCGGGCGAATTTGGCCCAGGCCCGGGCAATAGAAGGACATTATGTATCTTGTTTTGGGAGCATTGTAGATTGACCAGTACGAGGACTTGAAGTCGCCACGTCCGAGGAACTTGGATTGGGGATTGGAAAGGACATCCCGAATCACGGATAGCCGTTGGAGGTGGACTGCTGGGAGGATCTCATACTTCTTCACGTTCCGATAATTGAAAGTGAGTCGCTTGCTACCATTCGATTTGACCACGATCACTGGCGGGGCGTCCCAGGCACTCAGAGGTTCATCCTTAGGAACACGTTCGTAGCGGCCGGTCATCAGACCAGAATGCACAGTGTCGTAGAAGAACTTGGAATCCTCGGGGCTCAATCGACGACGATAGGGAGTAGCGTGAGGAACTGTGTCTGGGGCCATTTGCAATTCGTATTGGATGAGATCACTCACCCGCAGATCGAGGTCGTCCTCAGCATGAACGTCACGCCAGTTGTAGAAGACTCCGATTGCGATGCGACGTTCCTGGTTCGTGGACGCTAGGGGGCCGATGGTCAAACCAACAGAGGCTCTCCAGGCCTCCAGGACCTCAAGGGATGGCAAATCATCCACGACTAACGGGCGTCTCTGAGGTCTCCTGGAGGTAGGAAAGTTTGCATCGTTGGTTGAGTCCTTGATTTCAAAAGGAGCTCGAGAGATAGGGAGAGGGGGAACGCGATCAGCGTCTTCGTCCGGAGCAGCTTTGGAACCTTTCGGTCCGGAGGGGGTACTTCGCGGCGACGGTGGCAACTCGCTTTCTTCTGCAGGTATGCCTGGAGCACTGATTATCTCCGTTGCGGCAGAGACCTGGGGAAGCGTCTGAGGAGACTTAATCAGCGAGTCGAGCATGAAATGGTCTGAGGAACGGGGACTGTGGCTATGAATCGGACGACCAATGTCTTTGTCCGGAGCAGCTTCAGGACCTTTCGGTCCGGAGGGGGTGCTTCGCGGCGACAAAGGCAACTTGCTTTCTTCCGCAGGTATGCCTGGAGCACTGATTATCTCCGTTGCGGCAGAGACCTGGGGAAGCGTCTGAGGAGACTTAATCAGCGAGTTGAGCGTTGAATGACGTGAGGAGAGGGCGTTATGGAGGGGGAGCTGAGCTTCGCTTGATGAGCCGAGGATACCAGGATTGTACGGGAGGTCCGGACTCGAGATGGGTTTTACTCGAGTCCGAGAACATTTCCCGAGTCTTGAAAGATCGTATCCGCGAGGAAGAAAGCCTCTCCATTATCCGGGGAGTCATTACCACTGTCATCGACGAGCACGAAACGATTATTGTCGTGCGACATGGCTCCCTCGGCCATTGGTGCGAAAGCGCCACGAGGATGGTGTTGCAAGTACTCGTCGGCCGGGAGGTAGGACAGCTCTTGTCCGGCAAATCCTACCGAGATGGACCTCGACTCTCGTGTTGGGGTGTCTGAACCGTCGTCAGACTCGTCCTCCGAAGAGAAGTAACTTTCGTCGTCCGATGTGACGAAGTCGTCGGACTCGGAGGACGACGAGTCGAGGACAATGTTGTTGAGCGACTCGTGGCTCAGACGAAGAAGGTCGTCAGGCATGTACTTCGGACCCTGTAGTGTGATCTTGTCACCTTTTGCGGAGCGTAACGAAATTCTCATGTTCTTGATGTCCATCGACGCGTGAAACTGCGTAAGCCAGGGGATGCCTAGGAGGAAAGAGTAACCTGTCTGAAGTTGTGTGGACGAGTCCAGGACGAAAAACTGCACCGTGTCTCGACACCCCTGTACATCCAAGAAGATGTCTACCCAGCCAGCGATGTAGTGCTTAGCGCCAGAGCTGGTACGCATGAACATATTCTTGTATTTTGTGTTGTCCAGTGGCATGAATTTGAGGCCCAAGGTCTCCAATACGTCAGTGAGGACGATGTTGATTTCACTACCTGGATCGATGACGATCCTATCGAACTGGACACGAGAGCCCGAACGGCCATTGGATTGTGCCTCACCGGAGACGTAGAAGGAGCCCTTAGACTGTTCCGAGGTCGCAAAGACTGAGCGGCCAGTGTCATTAAGGGACATGATCGAGGTGCTGGTGAGCTGGGATGTACGTCGTTTCTTCATGGTCTTGGGGTTGGCACTAGCAAGGATTCTGGACAGCTCTCGTCTTTGGTCAGGAGAGATGGCTAAGAGTTGGAGAAAGTTGATCTCAACTTTCGTATCCCACAGTAAGTCTTTGATGTCCCAAGGCTGTTTACCTACCATGCCTCGGATTGGGGCTAGAGTCTTCTTCTTGCCAGTACGAACCTTGGCTTCAGCGAGAGGTCGGTCCGTTGTGTTCTCAGTCTTGTTAAAGGAAGCGACAGGAGGGGTGTGGAAGCTGGGTATCGATTTGGCTGTGTTGTGGTTTGGACGACCCCCCTCTTCCGAGTCCAAGAGGTCCTCGACCCTGACTCGCTTGGTTGCATTCGCGCGAACGTCACGGGTTTTCTTGGATTTCTTCTCGACTTGGCAAGAGCGAGAGGCTCGGGTGATGCCGTCATGTCCGCAACGGGGATCGGCAGGGGCCTCGAACCCAATTGTGACAGAGCGACAAGCCACGGACGGTCCAGGTTCCATCCACGAGTACTGAGTGACCGGAACTCCTTCGAAGCATGTGCTCGTGTTCAGCACAGCGCGGCTTGGTGGTTGTAAGTGGATGGGCAAGTTTTCCAAAGTGAAAGGAAGTCCAATGAACATACGGAGGCAAGCCTGCTCGTCCTTGGGAAGTGGGATACCATTGCAGAGATTGGCCATGTGGTCAGTCTCACCGCACTTGCAACAGTATCTGGCCTTGCCATTACGACGTATGATGGCCTTGACGGGCTCAGGGCAGATCTCAAAGCATTCTTTGGTCTCAGCTGCTGGCAGACCATGTCTGTTGTTTCTGTCACCGCTGGCCTTGTTCTGATAGAATGCTGCGGCGGTCTGGGGTTGCTGGGGCTGAGGGGCAGAAGCTGGAGCGGAAGCGACGAGTACTGCTCCAGTAGTCACTGCGAGTGGACCGGAATTCTGTGGCTTCATCGAGGAGTACCGCGAGTAGAACTCCGTGAGGCCGGCAGCGGTGTGGTATGCTGCTTGCAGGTCTTTGGGAACGACCTTGGCTGTATCCCAAGCAACAGACTTGTCATTCATGCCCTGAATGAACGTGGACACGATACGCTCACGAAGGAGCCGATGTGGTGTGGATGTGTCCGAGTCACTGACCCCCAGATTGACAAGCATCCCTGCGGTACGAGACCAGTACGATTCCAAGGATTCCGAAGCACCCTGATGCCAGTTGTCCAGGGATGACCAGCGCTGTTCTGCGTTGACAGACGTTTCGACGTGAGGAAAACGCTCGATCAACAATCTCGAGACGTCATGAGCACGAATAGAGTCTCGCTCGTCTGGGGAAGACAGAAAGGCTTCCTTACAGACGCTGTTCTGATTTGCCCAGAGCTTTGCTGCTCCTGAGAGACGCTGGCCAACCCAGTCTAGGAAGGCACGGTCTTCAGAGATGGAGCTTGGTAGCGAGGCATACCGAATGGAGACACGAAGACTCGCGAGCCATTCAGCAGCACTACCAGAGAAGGTGTCTGGGGAGTCTGAAGAGAGCTCGCCACAGAACCTCTGGATGCGATCCATAGACAGGAGAGGAGGATCGTAGACTCTGGTCGAGTGACTTGACGAAGGTGTGTGCTTAGGAGACGGTGACCGATGCTCAGGGAGTAAGGCTCGCTCAAGGAAAGCGTCACCAGACGACTCGTCTGAGATTGACAGAGCTTCGAGTGAAGCTGTGAGTGAAGAAGTGAGCGCAGAGACTTGACTAGTCTGACTCGGTAGGAGGTAGACAGGTACGACCGAAGGAGTGCTCCTTGGGCTGTAACTGTCAGAACGGACGAACTCACAAACTGAACTGGACTAACTTGACTCGAGGCGAAAGGACGTTGAAAATGATGGAGGACTTGCGGAACAGAAGAGAGGGAGCAATAGAGCTGTCGCGTGCTCCACCAATGTGTTCTTTTAGTGAAAGTGGTTGGGATTAAAGAGCTACGATGACGCTAAGAGACTTGATATATATATGGTCAGGAGGAGCTCGCAAAGGAGTATGATCAAAGATCAGTCGACAGTAGCAGCTGCAGCTCAGTCCGCTGCAAGAAATTTGTCTCGTGGCTTATGCTTGGAAGAAGAGATCTGCTGCAGTAGGAGATCGGGCAGCTAGCGCTCTTGAAACCTTGGAATGAGCCATGTACCTACTACACCCATGAAGAAGGCGGATTGTCGAAACAAACACATGACATTTTCATTTGCGATAGCTAGTCATCTTCGCGTATGGAGACTCCGTGCTGCAGCTGTCTCCTTCGTGGGCAGACCACCTGCATGTCGCCGAGTGGACAATCTATTGCCATATGAGTCACTCTACATACAACGAGGCGCCTTACCTGCGTGCGCCCATAGCAAACAGTCTCGACGAGTCGAGAGCTCTGTTCTGCAACTCTTTTCGAGGCTTGTGCTACAGGAATGCGCTGCTTTTGCAATTCGCCAGCTCATGTTCGGCCTTGACGCAAGCATCAACAGCGGCTGGCATGTGCTATCGGCCGTATATCGAAGGTCACAAATACATTTCTCAGGTTCGTGACAGCTATCCATGAATAGTCGTGGCTGAGGTGTGACTGGACGATGGCTGATAGAGAAAGGGCCTTGGAATCCTAGACCGGAGGATCTGCAAGTGCACCTGCAGGACACATAATCCGTCGCCCAAAGGCCGGTCGACTTACTTCAAGCCGTATCGGAGATTGTGGGCCGCGTCGCTAGGGCCGGGGCCTGTGGTATCTCTCTACATTGCAGGGTTTCCAGTGCACCTTCGCCCACATAAGTTCTTCCAATCAGATGTAATAACATATCCCAGCGAACCGGAACCATCTAGCTTCGTTCCCAGCCTCGATACCGTGCCTTCTGACGAGACTATTCAAGCCGGGCAGTCGACCTTTCCTAAGTCAGTAGGCATACGGTTAATGCTTGGCGATCACAACGACATCCTATACGCATTATCATGTGACGCAAAGAGCGCCGAGAAATCCTTGAAACAAAAATTTGACTTGGATTTCTTCTTAAATCCCAAGTCGACCATCTGGATCTGTAATTGAGGTATTGCTTCGTTGGCTGAGGTCCGACCACTTTTGGTGACCAGGTTGGTCTGACAGACATCACATCATGAACGCCTAAGAATCAAGTTTGTGGCTGTATTGGAGCTAAGATTGAGCTGCACAGCATCCAATACTTCACTACCGTTACGCATGGCCTGACGCAGATGAACCTGGTCTCCCACGATAGTACTAACGCATTCCTTCCATGCTTGATCTTGCTGATCGGACGGAAGCAGTATGAAACTGTCGCAAATGTCCGCCAACGTACTCAGCCAAATTGGGCGCGTGGTGAAGCGGCCATTTCTTGGTTTGCTTGGAGGAGTCGAAGCCAAGGACTTAGTGCCTGGCAAATCATTAATAGATACCAAGGTTTATATAGCGGGCTCGGAGACTGGCCAAAGACCCATACTCGGACGGGCCGTCGGATGCTACGATCGAACTACAACCAATATCACGCACTCCCCTGCGGATATCTCGTTCGTCCTGTGCTTGATATTGGCCGAAGCTGCCACAGAACCGCGTATGATTGGCTATGTCTTTCCAATCATTGGGAAGAGCTTCATGAATGCGACCACAAGGGGACCAGGGCATGACTGTCTCCTACATCGCCCGCTATAAAGTACTCAACGAACAAGACATCGTGTACACGGGACGGCTAGTCACAAATGGTGCATACCTCGGACGCGTGGTCTGGATTTACTTGAACTCGTACCCGTGTCCACAGAATTTTACTGCAAATGACCAATGTTATTATCCTTCGCTTATCATCCTTCACAACTCTCAACGGTCAAGACCATGAACACCATGCAGCATTATCTTCTGACACTGCTCATATGAATGCCTCTCTCTCGAACGCCCAAAGAACAGATACTGCAATATACGATGCGGGAATGACAAAATATTAGTTCTGATCGAATTACTCGTGATAGCACAGCTTCCTTATGCAGCTCTTTGCCGACCGCTGCTACAAGGACAGCATAGTTTTCGTGAAGGTAAGACCCTGGAGTTGGCGGAAAGGTTTGAAAACTGGCTTAATGCAGGTATTGCTGCAGTATTGAGCATTGCAGAATGAATTCGTAGAACGGCGTTGAATGACAAGAGTGTATGGGCACAGCCGAAGTTGTCAAAGCAGGACCGGGTCGTGTCTACGAAAGATGAGCAGTCAGATCTTGCAGGCTGTATAGCCTGTATCCGATCGAGGGGTGTCTTGTAGAGCTCGGCCATCCATTTACTGGCACTAAATTTCAAGAATCCTGACATGTGAACTGTCCACTAGTCTATCGTTCGAAAATTTCGTGAGCACGGAAGCTTAGAACGATTCTATGGGAACCATCACTATTTACAGCTCCTCTTTTAGAGCCGATGGAAGTTGGAGGCAATCTAAGGTCCGTGATGCCCTTCGAGGTTCTGAATCGCACGCGCGCTATACTGACGGAGCCAGTGAGGTTCGTTGGCGGAAGGTCTGGATAATCTTGTGTAATCGCGTCGTGAAGGTCTTAGAGCGTTGCAATTATTGCTCGTCGACGAGGAATTAGTAGTAAGCGCAAGTCATCAGCTTGCGTTGATCACGTTCCTGCCCTTTGTACTCGCTTGAGTAAGGAATCTCTCTAAGCAAGCTTGTAGAAGGTCTTGAGTGGAAAAAACGGAATCGTTACCGCATGTCCTAGCATAATCTGATCCATACCCTTCTTTCTTGCAGTACTTCTGGAGATCCATACACGAGTACTACTCCTGCTTGCATCCTGGCATCGAACGCCGTCCATCGTTCTTGTGCACCTAAGACACCGATGTGCAAATTACTAGACATGATATGATCTGTCGAGTGTGGTACTGTGCGCAGCATTTGTGTGTCAACTCATCGTTGAGAGCGATCTGGATGATGTGGCTGATTGATTTGACAGCAAAAGACTACCCGTACGGTATCTATCAACCTTATCAAGAAGCCCTCCAAAGCAGGATTTTGTGCAGGTCCTAGCTCACCTGTCCGATTGTCCTTTGAATCTGGAATTACCGCTATCACATCTTGACATTGTATGTTGACGGTACAGTAAAGCTGTGAGAGTAGTGAGCTTGCGTAGTTTTGCTCTATAAAGGCTGCACCCAAAACTCAAGAAGCGTTTGACTGTTTGATGATGCACCTCTTGCATGGTGTTTTAGTTCGAAACAAAAGACTCTTCCTCACAACTATTATTTGTTAGTACAAACTTTGTGGAAAATCGGTGTGACAGTAGCAGATCATCATGCGTTTGACTAAATTTCTCGCAAACGTCTTCTGTGATGTACGCTGCATCGACAAGAGAAATCTAAGGTGCTTGCACCTGGCCAGCTTCAAAGTTACCGATTTTGCGAGCCGAAGTATCGTTGTCGAAGTTGCAAAAGAGTTTTCGAAAGGAGGATTTAAGTTTATATATTCATATAGCTGCAGTAGCTACTGTAGGGAGCTGCCTAGCTACTGCAGCTCCCTAGCTACTGCAGTGGTCGCTTAAAGGAGTCTATCTGAACCTTGTACTTCTGAAGCTGTATATCGGTGCATTTCAGCACTATCAGGAATGCAGGAGACCATGATAAGCTAATTGCACAGGTGATTTCAGCACGGTAGATCTCCTTATTTTGACAGTTCTTGCAGTGTCCTTGTATATTATAATATTGAACAGCTGACGATTGATTGAAAGTAATCAGACAACGTAACATACAATCAGGCTCTCCTCCCGGGGTGATACACATTGCTCTCACTTCTCTTTCAAAGAATTACAACCTCAATGTTCTCATTTCACTTCTGGACACTCTTTCAAATAGATTTGCACGGCGAGCAGTGTTTCACTACCGTCACGCATGGTCTGACGCAAATGAAGACGTCTTACAGATTTTTCGGCATCATTAGCCAAATTGGTTGCGTGGTGCAGCGGCCGTTTTCTGGCCTCCTTGGACATAGCGAGGCTCAGGACTCAGTGCTGTAATTGGTATCAAAGTCTAAATCGCCGGCTCGGCAATCGAACAGAACCCAGCACTCGGAAGGGACGATAGACGCTACGATCGAACTACAACCGATATTATGCACTTTCTCGCGGATTTCTCGCACGTCCTGTGCTTGGTCACGTATGGTATGCTCTGCCCAACATCGGCAAAGGGCTCATGAAGATGGCTTGATTCTGTGAGCAAAGCCTGACTGCCTGTTTCATTGCTCGACACCATCTTATACACTACGCAAGCAGATATTGTGCACACTGGCAAGTCAGGCGTAGAGCATGAATGATGAATTTTTAGTACTACAACTCCCACTAAGTATTTGATTTCGACCTGATTCGGCGCTGATTTTGTATAAGAGTGCGACATTGAATGCCATCCATTGTTCCTGTGCACCCGATACGCCAATGAGCAATTTACTAGACATGATAAAAATTGTCGAGATTGGTATTAGGGAAAAGTTCAAAGTTCTGGACTCTTTATAGGCAGCCTTAGTGTGTCGACTCATCATTGAGAGTGGTCTGGACGTGGCTGGTCAATTGATAGAAATAGATTTTCTTATGAGCTGAGACATCAATGTCCCAGAGCTGCATATAGTCTCAGCTCAGATACAACCACAAGGTCTTTGTGAATCTTTAATTTTGCAACTGGCAATCTTCGTAGTAGTCCCGCTAGAGTATTAGAATTACGCACAGTTGCTTCACTAAGCGTTTGGATACATTCAGAAGAGCAGCTACTAGCTATACTTCCGTATGACCATTTCGCAATTTGTGCATAAAGCGACTGTTCATTCCAAGCTACAACAAGATGTAGGTCGACGCCAATCGACGCTACATACTCATGCAGAATGTGCATGAAAGATACCTCATAGTCTCTAGATGTAGTGCGGGCTCGCTATGCATCATAGCTCACCATGTGCTTGTGTCAGTAGTACAAGTTACATATGCAACGCGAGCTTGAACACGTCGTGACATCCACAGAATGCCTCGTGTCGTCTTAACAGCACAAAAGACTGAAATGTTACAAAGAGACAACGAGGAAACACAAGTGAGTGCGTGCTCTCCCTGATCAACTACCGAGAAGCTCATGTGAATCAGTGTCCGGCTCCACTCCGCTCGATGCAACGTTGTCATCGTGCGCTTGAGAGTTTCAAGCAAGCTTGGCACAGCTGACTCAATCTATCATTCCTGACTCGCGGTTATCGTGGTCTTGGCATATTGTCTGCACTATCTCGAACAGTCTAGTGATGGAGGCGAGACTCGATAGCTCAATCACGTCCCGACAAGTATCCTGTGCCGGACTATCGATACATATTCTCGAATGCGGGGATTTCTCGCATCAAACACTGTTACTCCTGCACGGATTCCCTGAACTAGCCTTCTCCTGGCGAAAGGTGCTTCCTCTGTTGGCTCAAGCAGGATACTATGTCGTTGCGCCGGATATGCGAGGCTATGGACGGACACGACCTGAAGGAGAAGCACCCGACGCACCTTCTAAAGTACAGTACTCTGACGGTATCGAGGGCTATGGCATTCTCAATGTCGCGGCCGAGCTTGTCGCCTTGGTCTACAAAATACACGAAGAATACAAGAAAGAGCCTCGAATCGCAGCAGTCATAGGTCACGACATGGGTTCGCCCATCGCAGCCACGCTGGCACTCATCAGACCGGACCTCTTCAAATCACTCGTCATGATGTCCTCGCCCTTTCCCGGTCCACCACCACCACCCTCCTCCTCGGGCCCATCACCTGCCGTGCTCGCCAAGAAACAAGCAATGTCCGACTTTGCCCGCCTCGACCCGCCACGAAAACACTACCAAGTCTACTTTTCCGGATCGGAAGCGGACGCGGACTGGATGAATAGCGAGCAAGGACTGAATCACCTCTACCGCGGATACTACTACTACAAATCCGCCCTCCACCCACTCAACAAACCTCACTCCCTCGGGTCGCAATGGGACGCGAAAGCGATGCAGTCCTTGCCGGAATACTACCTCATGCCCGCCCACTCCACCATGTCGGAAACCGTGCGCGCCGGTGTTCCTGAAGACGATGTCCAGCGTATGAGGGACGAAATGACGTGGATGCCAGAGGAAGATCTCGCCATATACGTCCAGGAATTCTCACGGACACGATTCCAGGCCGGCCTGAACCATTACCGCACAAAACTATCCGGTCTCGACGCGACCCAACTCGCCACCTTCGCCGGCCGCACAATCACCGTGCCCACCACTTTTATTTCGGGCGAGAATGATTGGGGCAATCATCAGGACCCTGGGGGTCTTGAGCGGATGCAGTCTGAGCAAGTTGTCGAAAGTGGGCAATTTAAAGGATGCACCTTTATTGCGCAGGCGGGTCACTGGCTGCAACAAGAACAACCTGAAAAGACTGCTGGTGCAATCTTGACCTTTCTCGAGGACTGTACGTGGAGTCCTTGATGGCGACGGCGGCGGCAGCACTTGTGGAGGGAGAAATCGCAGCAGAAATATATCAGATACTAAACAGCCTAATGTACATTTCTCGAAATATTCCCGTGTCTGTACCACTTGCTTGCTTCACACTTTGATGATGATGATGATGATAATCACGATGACAATGAAGAGGATGCCAGCTCATCCCACTCTTCTCGTGTGGCTAGAAGAAATTGTGCAATCAAAATTCTCGGATATGCACGACGAGATGCCCAATCACTCTTTCTGCTTCGGCGAAGCCACAGAGTCTACCATGTCAGAATCCATGGATTCCGATTCTTCCTCAGCGATCTTCTCCTTGTCGCCGTCCTCGCCTTCACGTAGCAACTCGGATCCGTCGCCAAGTACGATAATTTCGCCAGCTTTGGTATTCGAATCTTTGTCCTCAGTCGAGTCGTTTTCAGGGACTTCATAAGTTGTGCCATAGTGGAGATTCCGAGTCTGAAATGGTTGGAATGCGGGACCCTTCAGCTCGGCGTACTCCGGAGGTGCGCAAGGACCATCATGGTTGGCGACTCGGTCTTGTATCACCTTGTACCACTCTTCTAATGTTTGTCCTTTTTGTAACAAGGCAACGACCATCATTGTCATGTTATCACAGCCAATGCCACCACCATCGGAAGATGAGGCAAGACAATTGTCCATCATGTTCTCACATATCTGTTTGAGCTCCTGACCAGCAACAATTCCTCGACGTACAAACTCCACTACAGCTTGTGACGACTTGCAATCCCAAATACCGTCGCATGCAACCACCAGAAATTCGTCGTCTTCCGTGATTTGATGTTCCGTGACATCGGGATTCGCAGTGACTATCTGCTGCTCCGCTGGCAGATTCTTGTTCTTCTTGAATTCAAAGTCACCTATGGCTCGGGAAAGCGCCAGGTTGCCATTGACTCGCCCGAAATCGACAAAACCTCCAGCTGCACAGATCCTGGCTTTCTCTTCCTCGTTCTGTGGTTTGTGGTCAAAAGACAATGGTTTTGCTGATCCCTTGACACCAAGCACCGTCCGCGAGTCTCCAGCATTGGCACAAAAGATCTTTCCACTGCCAGTGATGAGATTTACCGTCGCAGTACAACCAGATGGGTCGTCCTTGAAATTACGATCAGCCAATATTGCTCGGTCGGTGGATAAGAATCCCAAACGAAGTGCTTCTGCATAATCTCCTTTTGCGAATTCCTCTTCGGCAGCGACGATCTTGTGGAGTTGTGAGCCAGCAAATCGAGCAACGCGCTCGCCTAGTACGTGTTAATCATGCGACTGTGAATGTGGTGTCATCATGACGACTCACCTCCGTGCCCATCAAACACGGCAAAGATCGAAATCTGGTCGTCATCTTTGCCTTCGGTCAGTGATAGTACGGCAGTGTGGGCGTCTTCCATGGAGATTCGCCAGCCCTGCATTTCGCTGAGTCCATAGGCATATCGAGCATCTGCGCCATCGCTAGAAAGATGTCAGTCATGACTCATGACTTGCAATTTTGTGCAAAGGTGACTGACAGCGAGTGCTTTTCAACAACGGGTTCTGACAACGTCTGACCCATTGCGAGCTTTGCTTTGTTCTTGTATGGGTGGTGATAGTCGGGTCTTCAGATACCGAATATGCTTCGTTTCACTGTGAGGAAATGGAAAACCTATGACGACTCGTAAGCTGTGTGATTCTTTGTCCCGGCACCGAGGGACTCACAAGAAGAGAACGAATGGAGCGAGAAAACAGAGTCGAGATGCACACTGCTATCAACGAAGGATTTACAGGCGTGAAAGATACCACGACCAGGGGAGAAAGCTCGCAGGAATGCGCAGGTGGAGTGCAGCGTGTTGAGCGTGTGTGTGTGCGTGTGCGTGCTTTTGCGTACGAGCCGAGACGGGAGCTGGGAGCAGGAGAGAGCTTGAAAGCTGGGCAGAACTTGGAAGTGCGCGTGCGTGGGATCTGTGCTCTGCCGGCCGCTGTGAATCATTCTGTGCTTGCTTTCATTTCGGTAATTCACTCCTATCGGGTCGGATAGCTATGAACGAATGCATCCGACCCATTTGAGGCGTTTCCCGACCCAAAGCCGCCACCCGAAGCCACTTTCAGTGTTATCCAATCCTTTGCCTGCTTTGCATTAACTGAAAGGGTCTATAAATGACCAAAAGAGCCTATAAGTGACTGGAAGTGAATGCTGAGTTATCATGTTTGATGGCACAATCTCATTGTAATGATCCAACATTACATTGCCAACAGCTAGACCTGGAGAACGAACCACTATTGGCCAAAAGTCCCATAATTTACGGCCCCGGTACTGTGTAACGGACCCTTAACTGATTCAGCCGTAACAACCTTACGGTGAAGTTATGAGTGAGCCT
>DF819262.1:122152-146090 GCA_000836175.1 Taphrina flavorubra JCM 22207 | reverse complement strand
GTTCGTAGAATGACCGCCAGGTTGGGCTCATCTTTGACACAAAGCCCCACTTGATGTTAGAGCAATTGTTTGCTGCTAGATCTGCAAATTCATCTCTTTCTGTAAGGTGGGCATTTGTAGAGTCTTTATCACTTGTATGCCGATGCTCGATATAGAGAAAGACACTTTTGCCTCCCGCAGTGTGTGTGGGCAAAGCGACACCCTCCTCGTAATAGGGGCGCACTGGGGCTGAGTCAATCTCACCTTCAGTGTCGTTCTCTGTATCGTCGCTTCCATGGTATTTGTAAACTGCAACTGGAGAAGATCCAGCAAACCCACTCATGGCTAAGTATGACAAAACGTGCGAGCCGCGGCGCAAACGAACTAGAATGTCATACTCCTTGATTCGGGTATGCCATGTTACACACGCCTATACAGTACTTGTCGTACCTAATATCGATAAGGTAGGTCAATGGCAACTAAGTCAAGACCGGGGTACACCGGACCGGGACCGGGTTTGTTTGTTGTTCCCAGTCACCGGCCTGGCCGGTGAATCCCGGTGACGCCACGGCCGCCGGATCCCGGTCCCCGGCCCGGTGCCCATGTCTAAGCTTCACGTCGTGCGAATTCGTGTGGTTTCGTGTGGTTTCGTGTGAATCCGTGTGAAGTCGAGCCAGCTACACTTCGTGTGAATCCGTGTGAATTCGTGTGAATCCGTGTGAAGTCGAGCCAGCTTCACGTCGTGTGAATTCGTGTGGTTTTGCGTGAATTCACACGAATTCGTGCCAGCTTCTTGAAGCTACAAAAAATCGAGCACAGCCGTGAGGATTCGCTTGAAGCCGTGAGAAGTCGCTTAAAGCCATGAAGATTCGTGTTCTCTCGTGAAGCCATAGAGCCATAGAGATTCGTACAAAGCCTTCTAATTTGTCGTACTAGCAATCGATAGAGGAGATTAATGGCAACGAAAGAAGCACCAGGGTGACCGCGACCCTATCGCCCGGCACCGGTTTTTTTGTTGTCCGGCTTTCACCGGCCTGGCCGGTGAAAGCCGGTAACGCCACATCCGGCGGACCCCGGACCCCGGCCCGGTGCCTATGTCTAAGTACGAGTTCTAATTGGTCTAGAGGTCATTTGCGTCACGATCTATGGGCGGCGCCACCATTGATAAGAGTGCGAGGTGTACGGACCCTTTAGGCCAATCAGAAGTTGAGTTTTGGCATTTTAGCGTCACGATCTGTCTGAGAATAGGGGTAGGCAGCGTGGAATAAATTAGACAATAACACCACATTTTCCACGTTTGTATCAGCGTTATTGCAGTTTCTGTTTGATTGAATGTTTAGAAGACCGTGCATGGCTACTCTAAAACATGCGACAAAGATGACACACGTTTCGAAAACTTCTTATTGGAAACAAATGACAAAAGATAGATTGCAATACGGGTAGAAGAGAATGATATATAAGGGCGACAAATCCCCAGTTAATTGAGAGGCTAGACAGGTTTTAGGATAGCAAGTATCACTTCCCGCATAACAAAACATTGCGTACCTGGCTGAGTTAGCTGATCACTAACAGAACTTTGACGAAGACGATAGTAGACGACGACAATCTCGGATTTCTGGCTGAGTTAGATTGTGTAATTCACATCCTCTGCGCGCAGATATTCTGACGACCCTTGACGGTTTTTGAAGAACAGAGAACGAGACAAAACAACATTTACAATAATTTCTATAACAACAAAATTTACAAAAACATATTTACTGAATAGAATTTGACGGCGCCGGTCTTGTCAAATTCTATCTTGCAAAAACACACACGCTAATAATACTACAATCAGTTGACTTGCAACACAACACAAAATCACAGTATAGCAGAGTGCACTACACTGTATTCCTTTCCTACCAATGTCACTTCCAGCTGGATCTTCTAGCTTGGGTGTTGGAGACGAATCGGCTGGCATCACTTCACCGTGTGAATTTAAGCCAGCTTCAAGTCGTGTGAATTCGTGTGGTTGTGTGGATTTGAGCCAGCTTCGAGGTCGTGTGGTTTTGTGTGGTTTTGTGCAAATTCGTGTGAAGTTGAGCCAGCTTCACATTGTGCGGATTCGTGTGAATTGGAGCAAGCTTCATGAATCTATAGAGATTCGTGCATAGCCGTAGCTGAACTCACGACTGTAGGCTCTAGAGCTCTTGTCGGCATCAGGGGTAATCCCTAATGCCTTGGCGTGCTCTGAGCTTACATCCGTGGTGCAGTCCAGCTGGCAACGCTGTGCAGAGAAGCTGTGAAGTTATATGAGCAAAGGAACCACTCGTGCAGATTACATGAGCAGAGAAGCTCCAGCCGTGGCCATAGGACTGGTGTTCATGGTGCGCATCAAAGTTTTCCGATACAATACCTGCCTCAAAAAGGGCCTTGCTCTAAGGTGAGGATTTTTCCTACACAATACCTAAATGATTGGCTGAGATTCATTTTCTTACAAAATACCTGGTGGGCGCCACCATCGATAAGAATACAAGCGGTACGAGTGCTCTAGACCAATCAGCGGCTGAGTTTCAAAAGTTTTCCGAGACGATACCTCTGAGAATAGGGGTAGGAAAATTGTTTGGCGAGGTTTACCCATCTAGAGACAAATTGAGGCGTGATTTGTTCTCAAGCAGCTCACACTTAAGTGATTCTCTGTTCTTTTACGTTTGTGTCCTGAGCCAAGCTGCAATAACTCTTCTGCTCATCAGATCAGCGTTTGTTCTTGAGGCACGCACGATCTTGCACAGGTCAAGAAAAGATTCGCTGTCAAAGACTCTAAAAGGTATGTTGCATGTAATTGCAAAGTCTAATTGAGCTTCTTCCATATGGGCTTTGGTATAGGCGCGTTCTGCAGAGTGGTCTCTGTGCCTTGTGTGTGATGTATTTGAGGTGCCCCCTGAACAAGCCTGCTGGTGCTGCTTTACTTGCTTAAGATTGCCTTTTGAGCGCTCTGTGATGCAAGGATGCCATAATATCATACTGTAACTTTTACAGACAAGCCTTGCTCTGTGAGGGTATTTGACGTCCAAAGCCTCCATGTAATGGCGCCATACTGAAGCCTGGTGCTCACTAGCTCTAAAGATAATATGACTGGCAGAGGTCTATTTTAGGTTGTCAAATTTGTTACGTTTGGCGCTAGTAATGTTTCCGCCTTCCATGTACAGATATACTTCATGCGCGCCATGATGCGTCTGAGCTAAACTTGAACCATCTTTGTAGCGGGTATAGACTCTTCTCTTCTTAAGAATTTGCGGTTTCCCAAGATCCAAATCAGCACTATCAGTGCTGGCCTGATCTGATATGTCAGATACTGGGCTGATCTGACGTATCGTAGAAGACAGGTATGACATGGTGACTTTTATATTAGGAGTTAAAGCTCAATTGTCATAGCTACTCAAGCTTCTCTTATAAACACTCTAAGGCTTGGAGACCGTATTTACCAGTACTCTGTGTGCTCCGGAGGGTCCGGGTTGGTGAAAACACGGCCTGGAAAACACGGACCCGGAGCGGACATCTACTGTATGTTGTATTTGGTCCGGGTACACGGCGCCGTAATCCAAGTCCGTGCCGTATCCGTACTACCCCGCAAAATACGGTCTCCGCTCCGTATTCGGGTGCCGGTGAATTTTTGAGGTCCGTGTCCGGGTGCCAGAATACGGACCAATTGCCATCTCTACATGTCGTGCAAATTTGTGTGAAGTCGTGCAAATTCGAATGACCACTTTAATTCACATGTATCGTTGTTGACGTCAAATTCGTGTACCTTTGAGCGGATACCTTGCTAGCGTTACTACACCACGAATTTTGCTGATTCCTCGATGTCCTCTTGTTCATCTATAGCTTCGACGTCAAGATACCATCTTTCTGCGTCAACAAAGGTAAAGTAGAAGGTATCGACGTCAAGGACGTGTTCAAACGTCAAGAATCTGTAAACCAATTTGCGTGCACGTGTGTGCACTAAAAATAGATCGAATAGAAACAGCTATAGCGTCATCAAAAGCCTATAGAAGTGCATGAAAATTGGATTACATGTAGTAGACGGCTGTAGCTACATATCAAAATTTGAGCTCAAAATCACCAGAATTGAGCTCACCGACGTCAACAACAATTTGCAACGTCAAAAACAGCCTTGCATAATACTAGGCTTGACTTTGCACGGATTCACATGAGTTCACACGACGTGTAGCTGGCTCAACTTCACACGAAACTACACGAATTTGCACGACATGAAGCTGGCTCGAATCCACGCTGCGGCAACAACACCAAGAGGGCCGCCGTCGGGACATTTCGAGCTGCGAGCAAATCAGCATTCGCGGCAATGGCAGCGTGACGACGGCCTTCGCCGTCTGCAAGTTTGGCCAAAGCGACTGCTTGTTCTTTCTCAATCATGACCGGCGCAGTCATAGATGTCGAGAAAGACACGATTGACTTTGTCTTTGGGATGTAGTCCGATCGAGATACTTTAAAGATGATTCGTGACGCCTAAAATAGCCTTGCATAATACTAGGCAACCGTGTACTTAGAGTGCCTGTAACCTCGTCCGTAATTTATGTCAAACTTTGCAAAATCTTTCTCGTGTCCTTGTAGAACGTGTGGCCAACCGGCATCATCATTTCCAAGTTCTAGAAATAATGTCGTTCGAATAAGTTTTGGGCTAGCGTTGCTGAGTGTCCAGAGGGTCGGTAGGTCTTCTTTGCATAGCCTGACACCATCTACGAGCAAAGCGTTAACGTGTGCCTTGATTGCCGCCCATTAATCGAGATTTGTACAATCGCCAAAACAGCAGGTCCGAAGTGAATTCAGTCTTCTTCCACACGGCGATAGTCGAACTATTGATGAACGTAGATAGGCCGCCTTGGATGCAGTCATCGATTACGCAAAGAAAACTCTGGACGTCGCAATCTAGAAATTCTCGGCCATGTCTGGCCACTATATGTCGGTACCAGTGCCGATCATGGTACCTATGATCATTCGTGTCACCTCGCCTTGCGAAACATAGATCGTCATCAACTTCTGCGTCACCAAATGGGAAGCTCGAGATGTTTACAAGTCAATCAGCGTGACTGTCGTCCGGTAGACCATCGATTTGCAAACCTCGTTTCTTGAGGAATGTCTCGAAGCTTTTTGGCCGATCGAACGCGCAGTAACGACAAAACCATTACTGCCTAGTCCACAGTACACGAACATCCGGAAGCCGTGATCGTCCCAGATGAGTGACAGAATTCCGATCTTGTCTGGGGCGTTTATGAAAGGAAGCAGCTCGCCCCGCATGCATTCGTCGACTGCTCGAAATGGAGATCTCACATCGAATTCCAGGCAATCCGTGCTATGTTTATCTACGATGTGTCGGTGACCAGCATCGTCGTAACCTTCTTCACAGAAAGAGAGTCATCTGTCTCCGGACACCATTTTGAATAGTTTCCAAAGTGCTATGACATCTTCAACCGTCACTCTTATGCTGTTTGCCAGCATGGCGTCAAGCAGGTTCCTCGGACGCCTCTGTGGCCAGATAGACCTCAGCATTTCGTGGCTCTGTAGAATTTTCGTCTTTGTGCGAAGTGACTTTGACCTGGACAGAATTAGAACAGTGAGTGATTGTCAGTGCGAATGATGATATTATAAGAAACATCATCAGCTATTTATGTAGCCAGAGCTAGCTATAGCGGCACAAGCTATGCAGCCACATAGCTGGACTCATCATAATCAGCTGTAGAGTAGTCTCAGCTCAACGAAATTGACTCGTGTAGAGAACTATCAAAGCCTGGAATTTTGATTGGACAGGTTTAACAGGAATAGACTGTTTCCTACGCAAACAAACAGTTGGCACTGCTCAATAAAGATATCATAGGTGCTAAGTTGCTTTAAGCACATTCGGACGAGCACCGAAACCAGATGACAGCAATAGGGACACTGTTGAAAAACTCATGATGAATTTCAGACAAATCTTGGTCAATGATAGACGACATTGAATAAGAGAACTTTGCTTCGAGTCAGAGACACTTTATAGATAACGCAGCACCTCTGCAGCCGCTTGTATCTGCAGCGAGGTCTCGTCGGCGAACGAGAGAATCCCTTCGATTGTTGTATCTCTTGTCAAATATATCATGATAAAGGCCTCGCTAAAGGAACCCGCGAGGGCTAGCCAGCCCGTCAGTTTGAAGTGACCCGCGAAGAACAATTCCCAAGAATTGGGCTGCTGTAACAGTAGCGCACAAATTCGTGTAATTTCGTGTGAATTCGTGCGAAGTCGAGCCAGCTGCACATTGTGTGAATTTCGTGTGGTTTCGTGAAAAGTCGAGCCAGCTTCACGTCGTGTAAATTCGTGTGGTTTCGTGTGAATCCGTGTGAAGTCGAGCCGACTTCACATCGTGCAAATTCGTGCGGACTTGTGTGGTTTCGTGTGGATTCGAGCCAGCTTCACGTCGTGTGAATTCGTGTGGTTTTGTGCAAAGTCGAGCCAGCTACACGTCGAGCGAATTCGTGTTGTTTCGTGTGAATCCGTGTAGACCCTAACCCAAAAGTTCATACCAGCCTGATCTCAAGCCAACAGGGAATGCACAGCTGATTTCGTGCCAGGCTCGTTGGACAAGACGTGTCCACAGGTCAATCCAAAGATTTGTCCTGCACTGTCTTAAAAAAGGAGACACAAAGTGCCCGCGTCGCTCTCTACCGTATAGGAAATACTGGACCCTGGCCTTTGTTTTTTGAAGCAGCTTTCATGGTCATGATATGTGTCGCTCATCAATCGTCCGTGCAAACGCTTTCTCGCGACGACTTTCTACTGTTGAGCACAATGCGATAGATCAATTCTGACAACTACGCCAATTCGCGATGACGAGCGTAGGTTTTGAGCCCTCGAGAATAAATAGTTATCGTACGATCTCATTTTGTCTCTCAATGACGGAGATTAGTGCTTTATCGAACAGATATTCGTCGCATACTGTCTCGCAACGTTCTTCATTCATTTCTGAGATATAGAAGATCGCACACGGGTTTTGACATAGATAAATTTGACTCTGTCCTGGCGATTGCCTATTGTGCGGATGACTATTCCAGAAAATCTGAACTGCTTTTGTTCTACTCGTGCACCAGATCCCTACAAGTCAAGTAGCGTGGATGTATATCGTCCGGCAGACCTTCGATCTTCAAACCTTTCTCGAGGAATTGCTTGAAGTTTTTGACGCCGACCGGACGTGCAGTAACGACAAAATTATTATTGCCGAGTCCACAGTAAACCAAGAGTTGAAAACCATTATCGTCCCAGATTATTGATAGGATGGGCGTTTATAAAAGGAAGCAGCTCGTCTCGGATGCAGTCATCTATGGCTCGGAAGTGACTCGAAACATCGCACTTCAAGAATTCCCGACCATGTCTGGCCACTAAATGCCGGTAGCCGGCGTCATCGTTACTTCCTTCCAGGAAAAGAGTCGTTCGTGAAACGCTTGGCACCATTCTAAAGAGTCTCCATATCACTATGACGTCTTCAGGCGTCACCCTCATGCTGCCAGCCAGCATGGCAGCGAGCAAGTTTGGATTCCTCGGACGCTTCAATGGCTAGATAGGCCTCACCATTACGTGACTCTGAAGAAGACATTCTCCGTGTTTGTGTGAAGTGAGGTGACTTCAACCTGGACACTGAGAACAGTGTGTGATTGTCAGCGCGATGGATGATGTTATAAGAGAAATTACCAGCTATTTATGTAGCCAGAGCTAGTGGCACAAGCTATGCAGTCTCATGGCTAGAGTGATCGTGATCAGCTGCAAAGTAGTCTCAGCTCAACAAAATTAACTCGTGCAGAGGACCATTGGATATTCGGAGTCTCGATTGGAACGTAATAGACTGTTGCTTACGAAAACAACTGGCGGATCATCGTTGTCCAAGTAGAGATCTTGAGGACTGAAATAGATCGGCACGAAACACAGTCCGATGATTAATGAGCGCAACACGCGCGGGCGAGAGAACAGGACTAGAATGCACAACACTAACGACGATGACTGAGACGAGTGGCACAAGACAACAGAAAAGATAATTAATAGCGGAGAGCCGTTCAGAGACGGCACCAAGCTGGTCAAATCTTCACAGCTGCTGCTGCCGCTGTTGTCGTGACAACAAACATGGGCTGTCAACCACTTAGACATTGTTTATATAGGACTTCAATCTTTTAATGTTCACAAATATCATCAAAAGGCTGACCCTGAGATAGCAAGTGCTTCAAGATGAATCTTCGTTCGTTGAGTTTTAGCTATAGATTGGCTCTTTCTGGTTCCGCTTATAGACACGTCTACCATGTTCTGGTTTGTGCAGAGATGCCGGCCTTGATGTGGCCATTCTCGATTGTCCAAAAGTGCTCCGGTCCTCGAGCATAAGCTTTACATGGTTTGTTGCACTTTGGCGCCGTCAGCCGGTATCCGGTTCCGCCAAATTGACCACATGGCACCTGTCGAGAGTGATAGGCTGCTCGTAGCTCAGGGCAGTCCGCTTTGGAAATGCCGGTGACCTCTGGCGTAATCTGCGAGAGACCCTTTGGGAATGGTACTGGATAGCAGAGAGAAAAGATGCAGTCGCCTGTGTTGCTTGGTCCCTCGATCAAGGATTCCTCAATGATGTTGTCCACAGCTGTAGCCTGGGCAAGTCCGACTGTCTTGGTCAGCTTTTTCAGTACTATCGTCATTTGGAGTTCGAATACCAAGGACGATCAATGTTTGCAACGACAACTGCATGATGATATCTGGTACTTTAGTTCTTGATTGAATTGCCCTAGAACGACGGGACTCTCATAGCTTATATATTGGCCATACATCTATTTTATCTGATTGCTGTGATTACTCCCATATGGCTCATTTCAAGTATTTCTAGAGAGATCCACGCCGGAAATCATTGTCAATCTACTGCGGAACGTGTAACATACTTCAATCAACGAGCAAGACATGAGTCCGAAAAAATTGGTGGCTGTCCAGACTCCGTCATGTTTCAAGTATATTAGATCAGGAGCAACAATTACATATGCTCATCTGATAAGCGGTGTTCAAACCCAAGACAAACTTCAAGAAGACAGCATTACAAAATCACAAGCTAAGACAATCACTTCAGACTATCAGCACTCTGTGCAGTAGTGTCAACACATGTCCCTCTGCAAATTCGCCATAGCATGTGAAGAAGAATATATATATATACTACGAAATTTCACAAGTCACACTCTAGAATGTGCGGCTATAACTATATAGAATGGTACTAATATATAAGAAAATGTCAAGACTATATTGCTGGCCTTGACGTCGTTGTAGAAATTGTCGTAAACAAGTTTGTGTATCCATCACGAATCGATTCGTGGTAAGGATGAAGGAAGACCTGTCAGTACCCGGATTCGTGCATCAAGACATCTTTCGAAGAGCCACCGAACCGATCGTCAGTGTTGACCGCGAGCTCAACTTAAACGTCCGCCGTGCTTGATGAGGTAGCAGCGTTCGTTGTAGTTGTTCCTGGTGCAGCGACTGTTGTAGTTGTTCCTGGTGCAGCGTCTGTCGTGGTTGATGTCGGAGCTGCATCCGTTGTTGTTGTTGGTGCAGCAGCGGAGCTGGCATCAGTCGACGTTGAAGCGGGCGCGGCCGCAGAGCTGTCAGCACTTGAAGTTGGAGCGGCATCTGTGGTAGTGGATGAGGAAGTCGAAACAGTCGTTGGTGTCGCTGACGATGAGCTGATCGTGGACGAACCCGACGTCGTTGGCCTTCCATCGGAAGATGTGCTCGTGGATGTTGGCAAGTCAGACGATGATGTGGTAGACGTCGACAAGTCAAACGATGAAGTGGTAGACGTCGACAAGTCAGACGATGAAGTGGTAGACGTCGACAAGTCAGACGATGAAGTGGTAGACGTCGACAAGCCAGAAGATGAGCTAGTAGTTGTTGACACTTCAGACGAGGATGAGCTTGTGGTTGTTGGCTCAAAAACAGACGCTGACGAGCTCGTGCTTGTTGAGTCAGATGTCGACGATGAGCTTGAAGACGTTGACTCAGTAGTCGACGATGAGCTTGTGGTCGGGGACTGGGGCTCGATGAATGCCGAACCTGAGACCGACGACGAAGATGTCGTGAATTCCGACGAAGTGTCTGAGAACGAAGATGTTGGCGAAGACGAAGGTGTGAATGACGTCGATGAACTTGCATCCGAGAAGCTCGAGGTAGTTTCTGGCACAAAGCTTGACGAAGATACTGTCGAAGAGCTGCTGCTGGAGGCATCGGACTCAACTGCCGATGTTGACGAGCTCGAACTGACTCTAACAGTCACGGTAGAGAATGAGCTCGAGGAGAAAGTGATTGGCGATGAGGTAAACGACGATGAAGTTTCTGAAAACGTAGCGCTGGGAGATGAAGACTGCCCAGTGGTAGATCGACCTTGACCATCAAGACCCGCACCTCCATTCGGATCGAAGACTGATGAACTCGAAGTCGAGACAGTCTCGAAGTGTGAGCTCGATGACGACAAGGTCGAGGTTGATGTTGGCTCAACGAAAATGCTTGAGGATGATGAGGACGACGAAGAGTCTGAGAATGCAGAAGATGACGACGTCTCAGTTGAAGCAGATGACGACGAGAACGACGAAGACGAAGATGGTGAGATTGTCAGTGAAGAGTCTATGGACGAAGTCGAGCTCGTGCTTGTGCCGGAACCAGAAGTCGAACGGCCGTTGGCACCGATTCCACCACCACCGTTGAAATCAGTAGTAGAGCTTGTCGATGACTCTGTTGAGAACGAAGATGACGATGACGAAGTCGCTTCTGATGATGCAGTGGATGATGCATCAGTAGTGGCAGACAACAAATTAGTTGAGGAAGTTGACGAAGTGCCTTCGGCGACACTAGAGGTTGAAACGTCCTCACCCGATGATGATGATGATGATGATGACGAGGAGGATGATGTGCTGGAGGAAGAACCGATTAAGGTTGTCGATGATGATGTTGATGGCGTGTACATGCTCATAGACGATGATGAGGATGTCGAGGTGGTACCTGCAGCAGTTCCTGTTCTTGTGTTATCACCAGCTCCAATGCCACCACCGCCATTCATGTCAGTCGTCGAAGCTGAAGCGGCAGCGCTAGAGCTCGTCACTGAAGCATACTCGGAGCTTGAAGAAGAAGAAGATGAGCCCGGGCTCAGAATGACGGAGTTAGAGAGTGTAATGACGGAGACTGACGATGATGCCGGGACAGCAGTGGAAGAGCTGCCAAATACTGTTGTCGAGCGGTCAATCGGTGCTACACCTGCTCCGCCATCACCGGTAGTCAAGCTGCTTGATGATGCAGAGCTGGTCTGTGCTGGAGCGACACCGGCACCACGAGTGCCACTAGTGGTGGCCGTAGAGTTACTGTATGGTCCAACACTGCTGGTCGATCCCCCGATAGCTCCGACACCAGCACCTCCATTTCCTGCTACAGTCTTGGTGATTGTGTACGTAACCAGGTCAGTGATGGTTTGGGTGATATATTGTGTGATGGTCGACGCTGGAGCAGTGATTGTTGTAAGTTGACCTGCTTGTCCTTGTCCTTGTCCAGCTTGTGTGATGGTGGTAGTATATGTAGATGCCGGCACATTGACGTAGATGGTCGAAGTCGAGTAGGAGTAAAGAGTAGTGACAGAGACTACGAGCCCTTGAGGCGAAGCGCCAGCAGCTGCACCGGGTCCCTGAGGATTATTTTGTCCCGCGGCGCCGGCTCCAGCGTTTGGATTAGAGTTTGACGTGCCGCTCGTACCCGTGTTGCCCGTGTTCCCCGAGGTTGTGCCGGCCTTACCGTTCGCACCAGCTGCCGGCGAGTTGCCTGCAGCTGAACCATCAGAAGTCGCTCCCGAGAGGCCTCCCGACGGTACTGCGGTACATGCACACTGTGTACCATATGATGTCACAGTATTGGCATAGACGGTCCTGTAGACAGTGACGATTGGCACAGGAGAAGCTCCCGCACCGATGGCTTGACCCTGTGCACCAGTGCCAGCTCCAGACTTCTGACCTGCACCTTGCACTGCACCGGTGCCAGCTCCAGAACCTGGACCTACTGCAGCGGTACCCGAAGGCAAGACTGAAGGTCTGGTATAGTTCTGATATGTGCCGTTGAGTGGTAGTGTCGCGTTGAAAGATGTACCATTGTTAGAAGCGAATGTGAGATTCTGAGCGAGTGCGCTTTGTCCGAGGACAGCTGCAGCTACGAGTGCAGACCACATGGCCTAATGTGCTCGTAGTAGGAGGTGAAAGAGTGAATGAGTGCTAACAAGATTTCGTCTAGATTGCCGGACGGGTTCTTTTTGAGGTCTTCATCTGGCCCTGAAAAGATTCTCTGCGGTTGCGTAAGGCCGTTGGCCCATAGGCGTCAGGCCTCCTGCATGTGAGACAAGGAATGTGCAGCAGTTCTGATACATCGCGATTGTTTCTTGGTGGCGCATGCGAATCGGGAACTTTTCCAGACTTCGAGGATGAATTGACATTCCTTGTGGCTGGGAAACTTCCGAGAATGTTGACTCGTGCTGGAGATCGCCATCACTCTTGCTCGAAGCATAGAGTCATGGTGAAATCCGACGATACTCATTTGACACTCCAAAGTCGCAAAGTAATCTTGATGTCAAGTCACTGATAGTGATTGTCGAATTGCTGCATACACACCGAATCACTCTGCAGCTGAGAATCACACGGACTCTCGAGTAGGCCACTTTCCCAGCTGTGGGCAACTTGAAAACTACCAGCCATGCCACTGTGCAAAGGAGGATTCGTGGCTGTCACCCTAGAAAGCAGAGAAAGCGTGGGATGCACTAATCACATTGGTAGACCGAGAAGGACTTTTTGGTTTGTCCCGCTGGCTGGTGGTGCTGCTGCCTCATCAGTTTCCACACCATAGCTGGGATTTGTGAATTGGTGCCCTTCAATGACCAAATGCGGTTCACTTGCCACTGCCGCCCACGCCCTCAATAGTGTAGGACATTTGATACGGGCGTCGTTGTCCCGTCCGGCCGCACAGAATTCCAAGATTCCAGCCCCTTCATGAAGGACGAACGACACGTGAGGCTTGGCCAAATTTTACTCAAGTGCAGTTTTTGCGCGCTGTACAACCTCTCGCGGACAGCCACTATCGGCAGGTCCTGTGCTTGGGGATTAGTCTAATCGAGGACATTTCACCGTCCCGATATTTCATCTCGAGTGAGACACTTGATAAACCAAGACCGGCGAATGTCCATCTGAAAGCATAGCAAATAGCCTGAAATAGCTACCAATTGCAGAGAGATCTTGTGCATCATGTTGTGCTTATGCAAGGCCTAGTATGAAAACACAAGATTGTGTAGATCGAGTTCCATAAGCCCGGATCTCTGAAGACAGGATGATGCCATAGGTACACAGTCCTGACCAAACGCGCGTCTCTTGGCACACGGACCCTTTCACACTCCTGCAGGGTCCAATTTGCTCGGCTAAGCGCATCAAGGAGCCACTACCGCACAACTCCTGCGCAACCCTTGCAACTGCTCGAGAATGTTCGGCAGCACATGTACAGGATGCTTCCAAATAGCTTCTTGGCGTTGGCTAAACCATCCGACTGTTTCCTCCAAGCATTCGTGATCAGCACGTCCTGCTTTGATGACTGGCGACGATGAAGAATAAGGACGTCGAGGTTAATGACGATACTCACGTGCAGGAAGTCTATTCTCTTGCGCGGCAGAGATTTCATAGTAATTGTGGCTGGTGCTCATATTTGACAGAAGTGGCTTGACCCCTAGCCTCTCCTGTTGTCAGAATGATTGCCAATTGCACTGACTGCTGAGTGACTGGTTTGAAGTATCCCATGGCCATGCATGGCGGAACTGCAATATGAGATGCTGTCAGTTTCAATATGTCGAGAAATCGGTACAAAACCAGCCAGTAGGAATCAGCCGCAAGTCATCATTTTGCGTGACATGTGCCATTGCAAGGTGAAGACTGACAACCCCAGCATAACTACCGTGCAAATGAACGATATCAGTCTCCACCTTCAGTGTCTGTATGTCAAAGCACAATATGAGTGATCTGTCAGCAAAACGTGCAAGAATCGCATGTTTAGTAGCGTTGCTAAAATTGGCGAGAAACCAGAACTTCGCAAAAACTCTCTGCACAGGGGGGATCTGATATTTGTTCTGGTGATGCAAAAGCAGTAATCCATGTCAATTTGCGTGGTCTCGTGGGGTGTCACAACGCCAACCATTCATTTCAAGTATATGTCATTAGCTAGTGTACAATGCATCACTTCTTTGACTTTTTTCCCTTCTTTTTCCGTGCAACCTCGCCACTCTTCACTGCTTGTGCTGGACCTTGTGCCGACAACGATTCATCCACCATACCGCCCTGATGACCACCTTTGCTCTTCATCTTCTCCTTCTTTGATGGCTTGTAGTTCGATCGATCACGCTTGGGTAACCATCTCTCCGGGTCTAGTTTCTGTTCTGCTTCAATCTGTTCTTGAGTCTTGACTTTTGGCTTCTTCATGGGACGTTGTTGTACATCACTATCACGAGCACGCTTGGTGCCTAGCTCGAGACTGACAACATCGATTGATGATAGATCTGGGAGTGGTAAGAGTTCTTGTGATGTCTCGTTATGCAAAAATGATTGCGCACATTGTGCGACTGTGTTTTTCGGATCCAGAGAAAGCAGTTCCCGTATCTTGTCTTGTATGCCTGGTGCATCGAGCTTTTCGTTTGAGGATTGAGCAATTGTTTGCTGTATCCAGCCAGCCAAAAGCTCCTGTCTTGCTAGTCCGGAACTCTGTCGCAGAGCATCATCAATAATTCCCATGCTCGTACTACGATCTGAGGTCAAACTTTTTAGTGCACACAAGAGGCCGATGGTGCCGGGACTCTTGCATCTGGTTGCTTCAGGGATTCTCTCAATTATCTGTACCGATTTTGATACTCCATGCTTTTGTCGGACAACCTTAGCTACCAAAGCGACAGCTGTCTCAACATCAGCGGGATCATTTTCCAATTTTTTGGAAAGAGATGCTGTTGCCGACTTAGAAGTGATCAAACTTTTAAGTGCTGCACATCGGTCATGATCTAGATCGCCATACTCAGATATGTACCGCTTCGCTGCTCGCCTGATAGATAATCCAGTCGCGTGCATGGCTAACATCTTGTCATAAGCCACAAACCGACTTTGATAGGAGAAGAGACGAGCTGAAGGACGAAGACGTGATTCTTGACTGTAGGCTTTGTATTCTGCATAAGGATTGGTCTCGTGTAAGAAGTTGATTCCGGTCAGGAAATGTGTTGAGCTGTCTGTATCTTTTGTATGTGCTTCATTGTTGCGGGACGGATCACTCGTCAAGTGCGCTATTTGAGCATATATAGGGGCTACTTCGGCATCATGATCTTCAAGGTCTAAGTGTAGTGCCTCAAGAGTCCGCAAAGCTTCTTCAAGATGTTCCAGTGCTGTATCCTTATGTCCCTTGAATGCCAGAGAAATTGATCGATTGAACAAATATTCGTGACTAATGTTTTTCGGCCTGTTAGTCTCTGTACCTCCATCCTTATGCAGAGCGGCAAGTTGTGCTAAAACTGCCTCTCGATTGACTGCCAGATCGGCCTCTTCATTGTCGACTACAAAGTCCTTGCTGATAGATTGTAGATCTGACAAGGAGACTTGCTCGAGTCGATATAGTGCTTGAGCCCTGAGATGAAGAGAAGCTCGATCTTGTGAATCTGCAAGCGTCTTCAGACATTCCTCTTCCCTCCCGAGTCTGTACTGAGCATAGGCGATATACAGTTTGGGTATGGTTCGTGATGCATCAGATTGAGTCAAGTGAAGAGCTTCGCGAAACTTGTCTTGCTCGAGCAATGCGAAAACTTGTGAACTCGCGTCGGATGAGA
The DNA here is from genome assembly GCA_000836175.1 of Taphrina flavorubra JCM 22207. NCBI lineage: Eukaryota > Fungi > Ascomycota > Taphrinomycetes > Taphrinales > Taphrinaceae > Taphrina > Taphrina flavorubra. The sequence goes on along the minus strand of DF819262.1, from coordinate 130,212 downwards.
TAGCCAACGACTTCAACGAGCTCTCCAGACTCGGAGCCATGCAGAGAGAGAGACACCAGAACTCAACGGCTTGAGGAAACACCAGCCAAGGACACTTCAGTGGTGCATCGTCAACGATTTAAACAGTAGACACATCCTCACACGAGACATTCGCACAATCAGGCGTTGCAAGCGACGGGTATGTATTGTGCGAAAACGAACTTGTAACACGACAAGTACGAGCAAAATTTACTTGCTGCCTGTAGCCATTTTGAAGCCATTATAGTAGTCATATCCAGCTCTATAGCTAGTTTCATGATTGACCCAAGCTTGTGCATACATGAGTTGGCACTGCTGCCTAGACATGTTGACGAATGCCACGGAAGGGAGTGTCATGTTGTATAGTACAGGTATGCTATATGAAAATGCTACGCTATGCTTCGCTATGCTTTCCAGCAAAAATTAACTCCTGTAGATTATTTGTCCATCACTTAGACTTCATGCCAACTTTAAAAATCAGGTCTCCTCCGAGCCTTTGTATTTCCGCCAACATGGCAGAGACATCCAGCACAACCTGTAGACTGTCCTCGCCCTTGACCGGCTTTGTAGGATAACCTAGATTTGGCCGGTATCTTCGGGGTTGCAGCAAGGCAGGCTCGATGAGTGCCCCAATCGTGTCTGAATCAGGTGACATGAACAGCCATAGACTCTGTCCGTAGATGTCCTGCAATTCTTGCTTAAACAGGGCTTTCGCCAAGGTCAACTGACTCTCAGCTTTACTGAGATTCTTGTACTTCGAAGAACGTTGATCGTCTTTGAGGACAACCACAAAATCAAAATGACCAAGTGGTGTAACGAATGTTTGCTCTATCCCTTTGCCGCTCTGAAGTTCTCGATGAGTCGCCTTTGCGAGACTCGTCATTCGCAGAGCTGCCACACGCTCGATTGCAATTGGAGATGCCATATAAGGGGTGTAAATCATGGCATGGTGTCCAGGATTCTGTGTCTTTAATTGATCAAAATTTTTGCCATCTTCCTTTCGCGACTCGAGATTCTCGGACAACAACAAGGGCTCTTGCCGCCAGTCCCAGGTCGAGAGATATCGTATGATTCGAAGGAAAGCCGCAGAAGGTGACTGTGGAAGGGTCTCGTGCTTTGATATAAATATATACAGTCCAACCAGCTCCAGCACGCGATCGGAGAAATAGGTGCTCAACAAGTGAGCATTGAACCAACGTTTCAGCAGGATCACAGTTTCGGGATATGCCGAATATTGCGAGACAGCATTCCGGATGTATTGTGTATGTATCTGGCTTACAACGAAAGTCGTCCTATACAGCTCGAGCGCATGTTCATGTCGAGCTCTGGCTTGAGCGTCCGATCGACTAGCGCCTGTTTTTAGATATGTCGTAAGAAGTGTCTGCTCTCGATCAAAATTAATTCTGATGTTGTATGAAACTTGGCTAGTCATTGTAACTCGAAGCATTGCGATATTGAGAATACTCTGAACAGAACTGTAATTGATTGCAGTCGAGGACTGATTCTCCAAGATCACTTCAACCCCAATGACTCCAGGGATCTTTGCAAAGGGCTTTTGTAATGCGATTATGAATGCAGCCTTCGTTCTCTGTATTGCTTCAAGATCGTCCGGCCATCTTGCAGAACTCTCAAATTGTAAGCTGGCGTCAATGCTTGATGGCAGATTTGCGGCACAAGCGGCGAACACGGCATCAGCAGAAGTGATTTCTGTGATACGCAAGGGTAGATCGTCCAACTCACGAGCGACTCTTGCAAACTCATCGAATTCAGCTGCAAGGCTTTTCTGTTGTGCAGATAGGTCCTGCACACCTGCCGCATCAGCACCAAATACTTCCCAGTTTTGGATCTTGTCCAATGTCGGAAAATGCAGGCTTAGAATCTTCTGACATATGTCCAGAGCAGGATTCGATTTGGAAAGCAGAACAGACTCCAAAATTCGACCGTCCTTGAACTTCCTCAGCTCCGAAAGGACTCCCCAGAAAGATCTGAAAGAGGCGGCTTCAGCAGAACTAGCAGCGGGCCCAAGCACCATAGTGCTTTGACATTCTGGACGAACCAAAAGTATACCTATTGAAATTCTGTCTGTATCGTCTTTGTTGAATACACCAGAAACTGGTACAATTTGAGGCACTTGCGGTTTCATGACAGTGATCAGCGAAGCGCGATCAGCGAGGGCCTTTCTGAGAGTTCGCCACATGCATTGTATGTCGAGAGCGATACACTGTTCTGACTGAAGCTGGATTTCGAGGTCCCAAGCACCAATGAATTGACAATCGTCTAGAAAGACTGCTTCGAATGCTTTGATTGGGTCTGTGTCATCATCGCCAAGTCGGTCAACGGCTAGACTAAATTCGTGGGCTAGAATCATTTTCTCTTGATCCGTGACATTTGAGAAGAGGTTGAAGCCTCTGATCCAGCATCCTGCATGTGACTGAGCATCTCCGAACGAAACAGAGCCGTCAAGAGTAGCAAAAAATTGCGACAAAAACAGCACGGTGCCGCGGAAGAGTTGTAATGGGGAAGCATTTGGACTCAGCACCTTTCCGCCATTCTTTCCACCACCCGTCAACAGCGATGCAGTTACCAAAGCCCACTGATCGGCTCGTATATTCAAGGAACGCTTGGACAGGTATTGTTGAGCGAGCAGGACCGAATCCCGATAGCTGGGCGAATTTGTGGAAGCCTCCTGCAAGAGCCCCGAGAACACATTTATCTTCATGTGCAACAATATCGAAGCGTTGTAAGCGGCAGAAGAGCCTTCAACACTACGAAGCGCATTCTTGTCTGGCGAGAGTTTGTGTTCTTCGAAAGTATCTAGTGCGACGTAGGGTACTACGACCACTCGCCGTCGCTTGTACTCGATCAGTAGTACTGTACACTTGACGCCAAAGAGTGTTCGTCGTTCGTAACTTAGTACATATTTCGACTTCATCGATTTGGTGATAGTAAATAGATAATATGCAAGTTTCATATGAATTCTGTTGTTCAGATAGTCCTTGTCCTGTAACATTGTTTTGGGAATTTCGACAAAAATCTCAGCTTCTGTGACTTCCGATCGCGGTTGGACACCAATCGAGGACAATCCAGCAACATGCAGGCTCTCCGGGCTCTCATACTGAAAGTTGAGTTGCAACTCTGCAGAAGGTTCTTCGACGAATGGAATCGCCACTCCGGAACGTCTGCTTAATTTGCGAGCATCAGACAGCTTTAGGGGCCCCTGCTCAGGAATAGCCTGGACCAATTTGGTCACGCTAGACACAAGTTTGTCGAGACTATCATCAGTCTTTGACTTTGAGCGGAGAGTCTTGATGAGCTGCTCTGCTTGAAGAGTCAGGAGATGCGTATCGAAAGACCTTGGAAGAGTAGTGGCGGCAGTTTCGCTCGTCTTTTGCTTTTTCGCGTGTGGACCATTGGTTGGCGGCTCAGTCGATGGCACAAATCGCAATGACTCTGGCAACTCGGTTGATTTGTTGAGGGACGCTTGCAACTTGCGCTTGCGCGCATCACTCATGTGAGTTCTCAATTCAGACCAATGCAACGAGTTGTGCCTGACTACCAAAATAATCCTTGACTTGTAATGAGTCCTCGAGTAAAATTGTAGAAGTGGAGAGTGACCCTAGATTTTCTCGAACCTCAAACCCTGCGCACTTGCTCGTGTAGACTTTGACAATGGCAGGACATGCATGTATAAGATAATAATGCCTTCAAACATGGCATCACCTGTAGACTGATAGTCAGCTTTAGACTTATTATACCTAGAAGCATCAAATCGAATGATGTCTTGTCCAAAGATAAAGGTCGTCAGTTTTGAGCATCGTTGATGGCTATGTCAAGCATAATGGTGGAAGTCTGCAGCTTGGCATCACTAGACCATGCTTGTAGGTTTGTCCTGAGTCTCAGCACGGGGATAGACTTGATCCTATTCAAGCTCAGTCATGTTGGCAGCCTTGTAGACTCAAAACCATCAGGCACCAACTCAGATGGGGTTCATGATTACTTTTGCATGAACCAGGAATGTCCTCATGCAGGTGGACCAATGGAGGACAGTCAAGTGGAATATGACGTGGAGGACGACGCCTGGATAGCAAGTTGTCCTTGGCACTCTTATGACTTCAACCTGCAAACTGGCGAATCTAGCTTTGGCATGAAGACCTGTACCTATCCCGTACAAATTAAGGACGGCAAAGTGTTTATCAACATCACGAGTGCCACATCTACGCGCAGTCATGATGATGTACATATCCTCAAGGTTTGTGCAGTAAGCGAGACATTCAACTTCAAGTCGATCGAGTTACCAAGTCTGGAGGGACGGAAAGTTAAGTCTTCAGACACGAGCGACTCGCCAAGATATCTGGGTTCTGAGGCTACACTGACCGAGTGGTGCACACATATATTGAACACTCCAGACCCAGAACACAAGATCCAGCTCACGCATCATTTGTATGAGCTGTTGCAGCAAGCACCCGAGATGCCAGTAGGACATTCGAAACCACCAGATGCACCTCCACGGTCTCGCCTGACCACGATACCACCGACTCAGATGCCGAAACTTGGCCGTGCAGGCACCGTCAAATCACGCATCGCGATTCTCCACTCCTTGGCAAATATTGAGCAATGGGCCATCGACCTCGCGCTCGACATTTGTGCGCGCTTCTCCAGCTTCACCACCACGACTAGAAGCGAGCCGCTACCACGTCAATTCTTCCTGGACTGGATCAAAGTAGCCAACGACGAGGCCAAACATTTTTCCCTGCTGCGCGGCCGACTGGAGCAGTTGGGCAGTTACTTTGGCGAGTTGCCAGTACACCACGGCCTCTGGGACTCGGCCGCCATCACGGCGCACGACTTGCGCGCGCGCATCAGCATCATTGCACTAGTGCACGAAGCGCGTGGGCTGGACGTGAATCCCGCCACCATCAAGAAATTCGCCAAGGCCGGAGACGAAGAGTCCGTTGCCGCGCTGCGCATCATTCACAACGACGAGGTAACGCACGTCACCACGGGACACCGCTGGTTGACGTGGATCTGTGCCCAGGAAGCCACGGACCCCATCATCGTCTTTCGCGAGAACGTGAAGCTATACTTTGCCGGCGCAGTCAAGGGGCCCTGGAACGTGCCTGACCGGGAAGCCGCTGGCCTCGACGAGAGATACTACAAGGACTTGAATGGCAGGCCTAAAACTATCCTCGCAGCAGGAGGATAAGACCATTTCCACATTCTTATCATTATATAATGTACAGTATTACATCTATATACAATATCTTCACACATGAAGTTCATAAAAGTCTCTACAGCTTGAAATACTGCTTTCCCCGGGCAATATCGTCGCCATCCTCCACCACGTCCTTGTGCAAGAACCCATCGACGCGACTCGTCTCGTTCGGCACGCCTCTGAATTCCCACTCGGGGTCCTTGAGGGAGTCGTAGATGAGCGTGGGCTTGGCACCACTGGAATCGACCATTTGCACGCGGTCGACAATCTTCTTGCGCCCAAGCACACTGATGGCGCGTCGCGAGTCCTTCCACGACCGCTCAATCAGTGCTTCCGGCACCTTTCTGCCCGTCTTTGTTGCGCGCTTGGCCGCGCGCCGCAGTACCTCCGGTAGTGGGGCGTGGATGTGGACGAGCTCGACGCGGTACTGCGCGTACCGGTGTCGCAAGCGCGGAATCTCAGCGAGATACCATTGAAAACTGCGCAGACTGCCGTCCAACACCACATCGAGACTGCGCTCCATCGCCGCGTGCAGCAATACCTCCGTAATGAGTCGCGCCTCGTGACGCAGCCGCGTGCCCCTTTCCAACCCGGCAAAGGACTCTGAACCGCGCTCGAATGCCGTCCCAATATCCTCAAAGCTCGGAATCGTCGCCGCAATCTCGTCCGGATCAATCAGGACAAACTTGAATGGTAATGTGCTCAGGTAATGGCTCTTGCCAGCCCCCATCGCTCCCGCCGTCAACAACAGCACCGGATTATCCCGACCCTCATACCTGCCATTCGTAGTCGCTGGAGAGGACGACGACGAGGACGACGACGACGACGACAGGTGTCGCTCGATAAAGGCGTCTTGCACCAGTAATCGCGCCGGCATCGGTTCCACATGATAATCATAGTCCAGGAGCGCGCGAATCGATGCGTAGGGGGAAGTATACCGCGACAGATCCGCCGGCATGCGGCGCAAAAGAGAAGAAGAAGAAGAAGAAGGCGCTTCTTTCGGGTACTTGAAGGAGTGCAGCAGCCTTCTCGCTCCCTTGAGCATGCAAGACTTTAGTCTTTCGGCCGCTCGATATGTCCCGCAATTGAGTCACGAGTGGATTATGATCGGGCTGTCTACTTCGAGATTTTCGTCCTACCAAGTCCGTTCAATATCGTGAATGACTATCGCATCTCTAGAGATTGTGATCAAGCATGACTGGCAGAAATCAAGCTTCATCCTGGCACATTCACAGCGATAACTAACGATGATAATGTCATGCGAATGAATGAATGTGAGCAAGTCTCACAAAAATCATATCGTATCAGAATTGCGGAGTAGACGATATCACGGAAGCTGCGTGCCGGGAGATCTGCGTGCGCAAGTCAAAGTGAGTTAAGCATATAATTGAAACTTCTACGTGTCATGAACATCCCATCCCTTCCGTTGTTCCTCAAGTGCCCAAGCTAAGCCATTCCGCAGTAAACGCCTGTTCTATAAATTACCCTTGACCCGCACCATTTTTGCTGTTTGATACACATCGAAGCAGCGTACTGCTGAGTTTATCATGCATACATGTCCTTCAGCCTGCGTCCGACATCGAATGCCGGACAACTCCCGCCAGTGTGCCATTTCATCTCAAAGATCTCCCGACCGACGGAATTGAGTTGGTCAAAGGTGACGTCCTGGACGTTCGGGCCTTTGTAGTATGGCTCGTCCTGGCCTCCCTTTTGCACATTCTGCCAGCGATTGCGCGAGTCTCCCGCGCCCTTCAGTTCTTGGCCGTGGATGAGAGTTCGCGACAACTTTTGGTACCTGGTCGAGTTGCGCGGCTCGTCTAGTGAAGCAGGGAAGAAGACTGAAAGATCCGCCAGAGGCTGCACCGAATCATAGATGGCCGGCATCTCGATCGATTTGAGGTCGAAACCATTCTTGAACTCGTCACCCCACATGGTCACTCGCGAATAAAAATCACAATCGCTGGTGTAGTATGGAATAGAAGTGTCCCAGGCGCCCATCAGATCGTAAGACTTTGTATTGACCAGGGTGAGCCAGTCAAAGTTGTAGAAATGCAGCACCCAGTTGTCCAGATCATGTACCGTGGCTCGCAAATCTGCCAGGATGTTCTCGTAAAACGAACGATAGGGCTCAGCCTTCTCGTCGCCAATTACAGCGACATCCATGTGGCCCCAGAAGTAGTAGTCGAGCCCTCTGTCCATGGCTGTGCTCAAGAAGAAGTTTTGCAATTGCGAAAATGTCAGCAGTGCCGGTGTCCGCTCATAGTTCACGCCGAATTGACGCAACCTGGTGACATTCACGAAAGCCGGATTCTCGATACTCAGCTGTCCCTTCAAGTTGGCAGTCATGGTACCAGAATTGTCAAAGACTGTAATGTCGCTCGCAGGCCAGCCCGCTGCAATATACGATACTATACACTGCTGCAACATGAACCAATTTCGACCAAACGCGATAAACAGTTTCGTATCAAGTCCTTTGGCGTTGCCTTTGTAGACATTGTACGGGGCGACGTGCAACTTGTCAAAGTTCGGAAGCTGGTCCACTGAGGTCTCGAGGAACGAAAAGTACTCCGGGTCGCCTTGATTCGCGACAGGCTCCTCACTAATTGCTTCTACGACTGGCGCATTCGTCAGAGCAGCCTTGACATCTTTTGTCGCTTCCAGCGTGGAGCTGTAGATGTTGTCGAACTTGGGCTTGACATGCGAGACGTAGAATGCCGGGGAACTCTGCAAGATTGTGATGGAAAAGAGTATTGTGAAGAGTAGGCACAGCAGCACAATCAACCGACGCGATATCATCCTGTATATGTTCGAGCCGGTATCGTGAAGAGCG